>OY804597.1:38633334-38768753 GCA_963680895.1 Fragum sueziense
GACATTTAGTTTCAGCTGCTTCATTTTTTTTAAAAATGGTCCTTTTCCAATTCCACGGCCCTCTTCGTCCGAGATTGCCGATATTTGGTACCTGATCTATAGAAGTCAACACCGTGATACCCTGACCAGTTCCTTAGCAGCTGTCAACTCATTAGCGCCATCTTTTTACCCACAGGGCTAAAGATAAGAGGAAATGAATGCTTTTCAAAATGAAATCAAACCCTATGGTGTTGGTACCCATTAGAATCGTCTCGTTGAGACGATTCAAATGAGTACACACATTATAGGGTTTGAATTTCAAATAACAAATTTAGAATGTCTTCGTTCCCTCTTAGCTATGGCTGTATTCTCTGTTACTCGTTCTGTCCTGTTGGAATTTACAATCAATCTTTCCTCAACCATTTTGGCAGATTGACCATAATATTCAGGGCTTGAAAACATATCACAACTGTAGTCTCAGTAATGTCAATTTTAACAAACTTTTTGTGGGTAGGATATATACCCCTTCAACAATGTCTTGTGGATTAATTAATGCAGCTAGCAAAATGAATTTTGTATTAAATCTGTATTTGAAATGTTCTACATGAGTTATAAAGCATCATAATGGAAATGAATTTTGTGCTAAAAATAGACTGTGTTCACCGCTATGTTTTGAAAAACCGCCAGTGTAGTTATAAAATCTCATAACTACGGCTTGATTTAAGCTGGAGTTACGAGATTTTATAACAACACCAACGAAATACTATTTGGTTGTCCGAACCCTATTAGATGTTTTAGTTTCTCAAGCAGAAAAAAAATAAAAAGGGTAATGCTCAGAGGACAAAAGGTGTGAAGTAAAAAGTAGACAATGCGTATCATATACACCACAGAAAATATCAAGGGAAATTGAGAACTTGCGGATTATCATGATTATCAGCAATGTTTTTTTTTTTCTTTTTTTTTCCGTCTATGATTTCTAAATCTACTTCTAATAGGACTTCAAATCAAGTATTGCTTCGGAAAGGGGTTAAAAGTCATTTGCCATGTCATAGTTCCGTTCATCTGCATTACTTACGGAAAATTAATGAATTTTCATTTAGGTGTCCGGCATGTACTCTTTCTTAGATTGGCTTATTCAATGAATGTAAAGCAAAGGGGACCAATGAAAATACAGATTCTTTGAACTAGAAATAAACAACATCAAATTCCGAAAAATCCTTATTTTACATTTATTTTCACTTTCAGTTATAAGTTTTGTAGAGAAATTTCAGACAAAGATGAAATTTAAGTGGGTTATAAAGACCTAGTAACCCTATCCCAAACAATTCGATTTTAAATGTTCCAATTTGAAAGCTGTTAAAGATGATAACTTTTAGATGATACTCATATACATGTAGATAGGATGCATGTATAACATCACATAGAAAATGTTCGGACAAAAGGAGAAAATATTGGTTGTCAGAATTTCCTTCTCATTTCCCTCGGTGTTTTAGGCCTTTCCCGTTTGGTACGTAAAACAGGATTTTGGGGAAGGGATTGTGATAATCAGGTACTTTATTTACATTTGATTAATTTATCTATACATGTATATTATAATCAACATGTCGCTGCTTTTCAACGAAAACCTCGTAACTGCAGCTTAAAACAAGCTGCAGTTACGAGGTTTTCGTTTAAAAGCGACGATGTACAAATATATCACGTGTCAGACCACAGTTTACAGAAACATCGTGAAAAGAGGAGTGATCGATCCATATCAGCATGCACATTCGACGTAGTCTGACCAATATAGAAGCATTCGGATTTAATACGACCTTGTGTGCTGTTTATTTCTTTAGTTCACTTTGCTATTACACATATTTTTGCACATTCGATCTAACAAGATCAATACACTCTGTTATTTAAGTACCTCTCCCAAGAAGACCCAAACCTTAGGGATAACGGTACACAACATTAGCAGCTATGTAATGCATGTAGCCGTAACCCCATCTTGACCCAGTCAGCATAAGAAGTATGTTATCATAATGACGGACACTATCTGATTAGCTGTAACCGAACACCACAGGGCCAGTATTTAACTGATAAATTCACAGCAAAAACTGCCTGCTGAATGTGTTAATAGACAATTACATAGCCTTCATTGCTTTCAGATTTCCTATAGCTTCAACTTAAGCCATAATGTGCTGGTTCAATTTCAGAAAAAAAATCTTTTTCGCCAATAATTTAACCAGAGTTCATTGAATAAATCATCAAATACAACGCATCGTTGCAGAACAAGCCCGTTTCCTGAATTTTTTTTTTTTTTTTTTTTTTTTTTTTTTTTTTGGGGGGGGGGGGGGCTCTTTTGGATTTTCCCAAAATGTTCAGTGTAAAATAAAGAAAATTCAGCATTTTTGGCCAACATTGGGGGGCTTAGCCCCCCTAGCCCCCCCCCCCCCTGTTACTACGGGCCTGCAGAACGAAGCAGACAATACACTCTGTTTTAACCCTTTACCAAACCACAAAATTTCAGGGAAGACCAATTACAAAGATGCTTCAAAGGACAAAAATGATTATCATAAAACAAGAGATGTTTGTAAAACATATATGCCCCCTCAAGGGCCTACATTTGGTGTAGGTCAAAGTCCAAGGTCAAGTTAACAAGGTCCAAGGTCATGGTCAAATATGAAAGGTCTTGGTAGGAGGTGTCTATGTGTGAAATATCAAAGCTGTATATGTAAAAGTAAAATGAAACATAGGCCAGGTTAAAGTTTTTAAAAGTAGGCCAAATGCCAAGGTCAAGGTCATGGTCAAATGTGAAAGGTCTTGGTTGGAGGTGTCCATGTGTGAAATATCAAGGCTGTAGGTGTAAAAGGACATGATATATATGCCTGGTTTCAGTCTTTTTAAAAGTAGGTCAAACTCCAAGGTCAAGGTTGCAATATTTAAGGTCATGGTCAAATGTGAAAGGTCTTGGTAGGTGTCTATGTGTGAAATATCAAGGCTGTAGGTGTAATAGGACATAAGATAAAGGCTAGGTTAAAGATTTCTAAAAGTATGTAAAAATCAAAGGTCAAGGTCACACAGGCCAAGGTCATGGTCAAATGTGAAAGGTCTTGGTAGGAGGTGTCCATGTGTAAAATATTGAGACTGTATAGGTAACAGGACATGAGATATAGGCATAGTTTAAGTTTTTTAAAAGTAGGTCAAACTCCAAGGTCAAGGTCCAAGGTCATGGTCAAAAGTAAAATATCTTGGTTGGAAGTGACCATGTGTGAAATATCAAGGCTGTATATGTAAAATGACATGAAATATAGGCCAGGTTAATGTATTATTAAAGTAGGTCAAACACCAAGGTCAAGGTCACAAGGTCCAAGGTCATGGTCAAATGTGAAAGGTCTAGGTCGTAGGTGTCCATGTGTCAAATATCAAGGCTGTATGTGTAAAAGGAATTGATATATCGGCTAGTTTTTTTAAAGTAGGTCAAAGTCAAAGGTCAAGGTCACAAGGTCCAAGGTCATTGTCAAATGTGAAAGGTCTTGGTAAGATGTGTCCATGTGTGAAATACAAAGGCTGTACATGTAATAGCACATAAGATACAGGCCCAGTTTATTTTTTTTAAAAGTAGGTCAAACTCCAAGGTCAAGGCCACATGGTCCAAGGTCATAGTTGTATGTGATAGGTCTTGGTCGGAGGTTTCCATGTGTCAAATATCAAGGCTGTATGTGTAAAAGGACATGATATATCGGCCAGGTTAAAGTTTTTTAAGGCCGATAAAGTTTTTTAAAAGTAGGTCAAACCCCAAGGTCAAGGTCACAAAGTCCAAGGTCATGGTCAATTGTGAAAGGTCTTGGTAAGATGTGTCCATGTGTGAAATATCAAGGCTGTATTTGTAAAAGGTCATGAGATATATGCCGGGTTTAATTTTTTTCAAAGTAGGTCAAACTCCAAGGTCAAGGTCACAAGGTCCAAGGTCATGGTTAAATGTGAACCATGTTGATAGGAGGTATCTATGTGTGAGATATCAAGGCTGTATGTGTAAAAGGACATGAGATATAGGCAAGGTTGAGGATTAAGTGTAAAAATCAACAAAGGGCAATAACTCCAAGAATTTGATTGGCAGAGTTACGGTTCTTGTACACTGCACCTCTCCATAATGAGTTCTATTCACCTGTAAAGTTTCATGATTCTACCATACATATTTTTTGAGTTATGCCCCGGACAAGAATCAAGTTATAAATCAACAAAGGGCAGTAACTCAGAAAATTTGATTGGCAGAGTTACGGTTCTTGTGCACTGCACCTCTCCATAATGAGATCTATTCACCTGTAAAGTTTCATGATTCTACCTTACATACTTTTTGAGTTATGCTCCGGACAATAATCAAATTTGAAAATCAACAAAGGGCAATAACTCCAAAAATATGATCGGCAGAGTTACGGTTCTTGTGCACTGCACCTCTCCATAATGAGATCTATTCACCTGTAAAGTTTCATGATTCTACCTAACATAATTTTTGAGTTATGCTCCGGACAAGAATCAAGTTTGAAAATCAACAAAGCGCAATAACTCAAAAATTTGATCAGCAGAGTTGCGGTTCTTTTGCACTGCACCTCTCCATAATGAGATCTATCTACCTGTAAAGTTTCATGATTCTACCTTACATACTTTTTGAGTTATGCTCCGGACAAAAATCAAGTTATAAAATCAACAAAGGGCAATAACTCGGCAGATCGGCAGAGTTACGGTTCTTGTGCACTGCACCTCTCCATAATGAGATCTATCAACCTATGAAGTTTCATGATTGTACCTTTAATACTTTTCGAGTTATGCTCCGGACAAGGTTTGGTCTACGGACAGACCGACCGACCTACGGACCGACCGACCGACCGACCGACCGACCGACCGACCGACAGACCGACCGACCGACCTTCCGACCGACACTTGCAAAACAATATACCCCCATTTTCTTCGAAAGGGGGCATAATTATGATATGTGTACAATAAAGCAAGGACAATAATGAGGCAAAAGGAGAAAATGCTGGTTATCATCATTTTCTTTTGCCTCGATGTTTTCCCGAGCCTTCTCTGTTGCAGACGTCAAAACCAGGTCTTGTTTGGGAGAGGGTTCAGAGAGTACCAATCATTAAGACTGGACTTTATATTATTCACTTTAGCCCTTTCCCAAACAACACAATTTTTAGATTGCTCCGATTTGAAAGCCCTTGTTAGCAACAAAATGGTAATTCATTACAAAACTATTTGTGTAACATATTGCTCAGAAAATATTAAAGCAAAAGGAGAAAATGTTGATTATCAGACACCATTGTCTTTTCTATAAAAGTTGAAAAATTTGGAGAACCTTGAAGGAATAAAATGCTGGTTATCATCATTTTCTGCTCTTTTCTCAATGATTTCCCAAGCCTTATGGATGTCAAAACAGTGTCTTGTTTGGGAAAGGGAATGAACAGAAATGGTAATTAGAATATCATAACTTTTGCCTTTCCAAACATTGTTTTAAAATATTGATTGATTTTTTTTTCTCAATGTTTCTGTTTCAACAAAAAATTATATCTTTTATTTTATCAAAATAATTTCTCAATGTCGCATTGATAGTGAATCGCAACTGAAGTAGTATAATGTATCATTTTTTCAGAAATGTATTACTCATATCTGGTCATAATGGAAGGTGTAGTACTAGTGACTCTTTTTAAAACAGTGTTTTCTTCTTTTCCATAAGTTATTTATTTTGTCGTTATGAAAATAAGCATTTTTTCTGATATCTGTTGCATTCAAATTCAGCAATGATTATAGACATGTAGAATTATTTTGGAGTTTGATAAGTTTTTGTTCAGATTAAGAGGATATTATCTAAAAGGCTTTTTGACAGTTTTGAATTGAAAGCTGTTAAAGACGACATTACAAATATTGACAAAGGTTGGATATTTTGTACACCGTAGCCCAGAAAATAATGAAGGAAACTGAGAAAATGCGGATCTCAAATAATTTCTTCTTTCCACAAAGAATTCACCCAGATTTTTTTTCTCACAAGGGTTTTCATTTGAGAAAGGGTAAACTAGAATAACATGGCAAAATTAGACGTTTCAAAAGATCAGGAAGTGCACACAAATGCTGACATATGCTGTGGGAGTTCACTGGATTAAATTCAGCCTAGCTATGATACGGAAGAAATTTTCAAATTTTCCTCTGTTTACTTATTTGAAGGTCCCCAGTTATTGAAATTTGGTTCAAGGTTTACAAAGTCAAATGTTACATTTTGACTTGAAAATTGTATAATACAAGCCCAGAAAATGCCAAAACTTTGTTATTCTAAGCCTATCCCAAACAACTAGTAAAGTTTAGGGTAGTATATACAATTTTAAAAAAAGTTTTTGCAGACGATAAACAATATAGCACAGAATAAATAAGGCACAAGAAGAAAATAGTGATTATAACCATGCTAATCTTTTGTCGCAATGATTCCTCAATGATTTCTATAAGGAATGTCTAGACCAGGTCAAGTTTTTGAAAGAGTTCAACCTATTAATAAAAAAAACTTTTAAAACAAAATTGTCGGAATCAAGAGGTGTTCCAGAGTTCAAAATCATATTAAGGCTACCCATAACATCAAAAGTTGGTGTTGAAGAAAATATTGGAGGAAAAGAAAAGAAAAGAAAAAGAAAACATGAAGCCACAATTTGTAATAAGCACCACAACTACATGTATTTCTATATAATATGGTCGGTGAAAAATTCATCTGGTCCTGGCCATGCTTTGTTTATTTAAGCTGGGTGATTTGTTTTCATGCTGGGACTGACCGTCCACTCTGAGATGCTACATACTGATAAGCACTTGCTAATGGATTGGTTATGCAAACGGCTAACTGTACACCTGAATCAGAATTGATGGCCTTGGAGTCACTAAAATAACTGGGTGAATATAGAATCATTCGGCGTTAATAACACCATGTGTGGTTTTTGTTGTTTTAGTTCATCTTGCTAGTAGACACATATATTTTCAATTATTTATCATATACTGTAATGATTATATATGTTATCTTTTCCCACAAACGACAGAATGATTGGCTGGTGGAATCTAAAGGAAATGGGAATTTTCAGACAACACAAATAATGCCAACGAATGTGCCAAAGGAAAAAACGAAAACAACTTATCCGTACTTTCCTCTTTTCCCTCAATATTAACCCATACCATTTTCACTGGTGGTCTTCAAACCAGAGTGACCGCAATCTCCTTTTAACTTTGTTATGTAACCTTTCCTAAACATTTTTGGAATACAGCCCAAAAAAAAGAAAAAAAATCTACAAAATGAATTTGAAAATCGTAGAAAGAAGAATATTTGTATACTATATCCTTGCAGACGTTGTAAGAAACAAGAGAACTATATAAGTAGCCTCTTTTAACCATTTCCTTAACAAGACCTTGTTTTGTCGTTCGTAATAGAAAAAAAAAGGCTTGGGAAAACATTGAAGTAAAAGAAGAACATGTTGATATTGATAATCAGAAAGTTCTTCTTTAGATTGGATATTGGTGCAATATTTACACAAATGCCATTATACTCAATGTTCATTTTCTCATCATCAGCAGCTTTCAAATTGGAACCGACCATTTTTTCCGTTTGGGAAGGGTTAAAGACATAAAACGCATGAACGTGTTAATCTTCTTAATGTCGGCCTTCAAAACAGTTTCCACGTTATAGTATCAAAACTTTATGCTTTTTGGTATACCAGACGACAAAAATTTAGGCCAGTCCAAAATCAAATATCATACAAACGCCAAATCCGTGTGTAGGAAAATTCATATTTTCTTTTTTGGTCAGAAAACATTGTGGAAATAAAGAATCGCCTCGTCTCAAGTAATTTCTTCATTTTCCACAATGTTTTCCAATTTTTTTCGCTTCTTTAGCGTAACAAGAACTGTCCAAAGACAGCGCGCTCGACTTTTCTAAGTTGCTTAGAATAAAGGGGGCATAACTCCAAATATAGTGGAGCCAGGGTCATGGGCCCTGGTAGTAAGGTAGAGGGTGTGATGGTGAAAAAGCATTCCAAGTTTGGGTTGAATCCCTTTGATAGTATGGAAGTCATTGATGTTCGAAAAAACTTTGACCTTTGTTGCAACGCCGACGCCAACGCCAACGCCGACGTCCGGGTGACAGTATAAGCTCTCATTTTTTTCGAAAATTCGAGCTAAAAAGGCGTTAGTATTTCTAAACGGGTTAATTTTGTCGACTGCCACTCGTCTTAGTTACTCTAGTTGTTGTTGTTTGGAAAATGGTCAAAGTATCCACTATGAACCAAGGTTTGTTGTGGTGGTATTCGATAACTTTTGGGTTTCAATGGGAATCCATTTTATCTATAATATAGTGACGTAGAGTTAGACAAACACGATGATAAAACTATCTAGATCTACATAATTATGTATAAAGTGGTCTATTTAAGCGGGACATATCACAATAATTATCAGATTTTAAAAGTAAGGCCCACTATGACTTTGATAGGGATAGATCCCACGCCATTATGGCCGACAATCATTACCCGATATGTTGAATGAGACGTAAAACTCAATGATTTGCATTATTTCTCTGTCATAAACAATGCTTTGTTTTGACCTGTCTGGTTGAAACATCTTAGGGCAATAATATCATGCAAAATATATGAAAACGGTGAAATTGATCCAAGAGCGCTTGTTTTTGTCACCACGATCACACATCTATTTTTCTTATTAAAATTATCTCTATTCTACATGTAAATAGTCCAAACCACTAACCTGATGCTGTTTATTTAACATTAAAATCATTGAAATTATCAGTCGAGAAATGCAATGGAAAATGGATCTTGATTCAACCAACAAAACGTTTAAAACATTTAAAGGATTAAAACCAATCATTAATTACAAAATAATCCTTGCATCTTTGTGCATCATCTGTAGCAACGGGAATTCACGATGGCATTCCTTGTCGATTTCCGTTTGCCACGGATGTTATCCATAGTATTTCGTTAATTTGCGCTGGCACGAATGACGCCCGGAAATGCACGAAGTGTTTTGTAGTTGATGGTGGGTTGTAGTATTTCATTGCTCACATTATCTCATATCCACATTTCCTAATAATTATTCAACTGTTTATTTATTTTCAGAAAAATGGCGAGTGGATCTAGATCTATATATAAAGGTTCGGATGAGGCATTCCTACACGAGTGTGACGTATGTAAATACATGCACAACAAAACATCAGAGGCGATCTCATTCTGCACAGTTTGTACAGAATATCTGTGTGACGACTGTGATCGGACCCACAAAACCCTTAAAGCATTACGTGACCACAAGCTCGTGACCGGAAGTAACATGCCGCCTACGTCACAAGTCAAAAAACCCGCTTTACCGATAATGTACTGTGAGAACCACAAATCAATGACGTTGAACGATTACTGCATTGCTCATGGTGACGTCATTTGTGGCACGTGCAAACTCACGGATCACCGAAAATGTAGGACAACTGACGTCACGCAGCAGACGAAAGGGATGAAAATCAACGAGGCTTTTGATCAAACCATGAAAAAGCTGACTGAGCTGAAGAAAAAATACGAAAAGACGAGAAAATCAAGACAGACAGACAAAAATAAAGTTACGCCAGAGAAGAAGTTATGTCTTAACGACGTACAGAAAATGAGAAAAAGAATAGATAATCTCTTCGATCAGTTAGAAACAGCGTTGACAAAAGATGCAACCGACATTGAAGAAGGCATGATCAAAGAAATAGATAATCACGTGACAATCATGGACGACGCCTTAAACCAAATAAATGGTCAACTCAACTCTTTAGACCAGTGTAGAAAATCCCAGGATAATGACGTCATGTTCGTCGGTATGACGAAAGCAGACGCTCTACAGAAGAAATATGAAGTAGCTATTACTACTATAGAACAGGAAATATATCCGATCCAGATCGAGTTTAAACCGAATGACGTCATTACTGATATATTGATGCAGCTCCAATCACTTGGATCAGTCCATACAAGGAAGAATCCATCACACAGTATGTCTCATGGACCGGTCCAAGCAAAGACAAACTATTCATCTTATTCACCTTCTGGAACAGTCCAAACAAGGAAGAATCCATCACACAGTATGTCTCATGGACCGGTCCAAACAAAGACAGGCCATTCTTTTAAAAGACCTACTGGAACAGTCCAAACAAAGACAGACCACTCATCTGATACACCTATCGGAACAGTCCAATCAAGGAAAGGCCCTTCACACTCCCTGTCAGATCAAACAGTTCAAGTAAACAAAGATTCGTCACGTAGCGGTAGAAGGGTCGTGTCACTGAAGAATATGACTGTTAGTGGAAGACGAGACATAATTAATGTCGGATCCAAGTTCGTGTATGATTGTACTTTTAAAGGTGACAGCCATCTTATTCTGGCATGTGATGATGGTCTTAAACTGCTTGATAAACATTTTACGACCCAGGATCATCTACATGTACCCTCACGTGGAGTAGCGATCGTTGACCAGAAAACTGTCATCATTACACAAGGGTATGGAAACAAGCAGCTTCAACGTGTCAGTGTATCTCCAAAAATGTCGGCCACGCAAACCCTAAAGACCGACAAACATTGTTATGGTATAGACATATTTAATCAGGAGATATATGTGACATGTTATGATGGACTTCAAGGTAACGGTGAAGTTAGAGTACTGAGTATGGACGGACAGTTACAGAGACGTATAGGCGTGAATGATGGACGGTATATTTTCAGGCAACCAGAGTATATAAAAATCAGTAATGACGGGTCTAAACTTTTCGTGTCTGACTGGGATACTGGTATTGTCACGTGTCTCAGTCAACAAGGCCGTGTACTTTATCAGTATTCAGACACAAATTTGGGGTCTCCATCAGGGATGTATGTAGATGAGGGAGGCACATTACTGGTATGTGGTGCGTACTCACAAAACATCCACATGATTAACCCTGATGGCAAAATACTTAAGGTATTATTCTCAGAGAAGGATAGTGTGAAATATCTTTACTGTATATCGTACAGGCAGAAGGATGGATGTTTGGTGGCTGGACAAGGGCACTCATATTTCAATATGAAACGTCTTCTCATCTTCAACACGAAGATGGAGTGAGTCTTCGATACCCATCTTCGCAAGCCAAGGATGACTACGACGTAACGTCGTTTCTGTATTCACCCTTGGCATATTTAGTCATTTATTTATTTTCTTGGTGTCCTGGAAAGCGTTTTCATTTGTTCCAGCGAGTCCTCGCTGGAAACAATCAGACTGTCAGACTGTCGACTGATACATTTGTTATGAGTAACCAATTCATGACAACGGGCGGGAAAAAGCATTGCAATTGCAACTTAAAAACGCGAATGTGGGCGATTTTTCCTAAGAATTTCACTGCAATAGACAGGAACTCCCTATCTTTAATCGGCCGCAGCAAATACCCTTACTGACAAAAATGTCACCCATTAATGGTTTGATATCGTGAACCTATGTGGGGAAGCAGCTGGAGGCTCGGTAAGGGTGTTGTGGTAGTACTGGTATGAGAAACGACAGGAATATATGGTCAGGTGCTCCAGCCGCCGCGATAGAACCTTAGTAGTTGAAAACGGCGTAAAACCCCAATAAACCTATCTTTAATCGACGAATATTTATACTTTCGACAACTCGACTAAAGAAGCAGCTTACTTTTACCTAATCCGTATGACTCGAAAGACAACGCACGTTAATGACGTCACCAATAATGGACGAAATAAAGTAAACAAACAGCAGGACAACCGCTAGACGGCGCTTCGCGATTTCAAGAACTTGGCTAGCGAAGATGTCGATAACATGAGTGCGTAGAAAAAAATAAATCTTCTAATTTAAGTTCCATTCACGCCAAGTTAGATCTACTTCCCGTAACTATTTTTCTATTCTCAGCACTGTAACGAAACATATACTCAAAAGAAAAAGTTTAGTCAGTATTTTTGATGGTCTGTCATTCGGCCAAAATATAAGATATCAGTGTAAAATTTCACACAATATTTGTTCAACCAACGCTTAACAAACATCTTCAAGTAATGTTGCTAAATTTTAGTTTTTAGGTGTGTGCTAAAAGAATTTCAAAATGTAACAGGTGCACTTGCTGCAGTTAAGGCGCAAGTCTTTTTCCGGTATAAATGTATGCAAACCAAAGACATTAGCCCAGATACAAAAAAAATCCGCCATAAAATTGGTACCAGCCTACATGATTTTAGCACCATGGCTTAATCAATTTGGCCACAAATGTCAATATTAGGAACCATCTACCTAACCTACAAACTCTTGCGGTTTCCTACAGTTTGAACTTGGCAAGCACTTACAGTTTTATGCATTGGAGTAGTTGCTGTCAAAAATGGGCACATGCATGAACTTTTGGTCATTGATACCTCTGAAAACAGCGTATCTGGAATTAACGTTAATTGTGACGTCATCAAGTTACGTCACGTCCAATCTGACAAAAACATTTAAAATTAACTACACTGTAACCAATCTGTTCAATAATGAAATTTTGTTTTAAAAAGCATGTTTTACTTGCCCTGTCCATTTACCAGAGTTGGCTTTTCGAGCATTGGCTCAGCCAGATCTCAGGCTTTGTTTGACAAATATAGAATGTCAGTTATTTTTTTTTTATAATTGTCTGTCTACAATAAATAACTTTGATTAGCTCAGTGGTAGAGCATTCGTCTTTGACTTTAGAGGTCCTAGGATCGAATCCCGTTTCGGACACATCTTTTTATTCCCCTATATTTATTTTTTTACATTTTTATGACAAATGGTTCTAGAGATTGCAATGACGCAATAAAACACTATTACCAAGTCTTATTTTATTGCGTCTTTGCGATTTCTAGAATAGTTAAGTTTGAGAAAATGTATTTGATAAATAAATCTATTAGAAACACAAGACATACCCATAGTGGGATTCGAACCCAATACCTCTGGATCACAGGTCAGACGCTCTACCACTGAGCTAATCAGACACATGGCTGGCTTGGAACCCAAATTGTCAAAATATAGTCTACATGTTCATAACTTAAAACTGCTTTATTTCAGATTAGCATGATGGTCGTTTAAAAGTGTAACTGCTAGTGTTAAAGGGACATTTCATTCCAATTTCAATTTTTTAAAGTATGTCTAGATGCCAAGATTGGTTATTCTAATGAATATAAATACTATTAGTTTTTTTAAAGTTGTTGCCAATAATAGTGGGGCGCATAACTCATATAATCGTTCAGATTGTGATACAAGCATGAGATTTGGCAGAAATATTGTTTTAAGTGTACTTTTTCAGAAAAAAGTGCTAGCCACATGAAATTCAATATGGCGGCCATTTTCTGAGATGGCCGCCATCTGAGCATTATGGCGCATCACTATCTTATGATATGACATATTAAAACTGATAGAAACTTTAATTATTCATTTCAAAACCTTAGACGGATAAATGTTAAATGTAAAAAGACAATATTGGTGTGTGAGATGGCAACCAGACTCATATGGCTGCCATAAAATGTTAGATATTTCGTAATTTACCATACGAAAATGACAGATATTCCAATGGAAAACTTCATTTCATCTGCTTTTTCGACTGATAAGTTATGACTCGCTAATTTCATTGACGATTTATAACATTTGACTAACTTGATAACAAATGGCAGCCAACTAAGCCCAGGTAATCTCAGTTTTAACAATTTTAATTGATTGCCATTTTAGATCTCCGATGTGAAGTATATATCAGTTTTTGTCAGAACATTGTTTTAGATCCACAGTCCCTACCATAACAAGTAGACTACTCCTCACCCAAGATAGGGCCCCTCAACAACGAGAGATGGTATGTAGAATACAAGTTAGGTATAGTGTGTGTAGTCTCGAGATGGCAACCATTTAAACACCCAATATATCTGGTGTATTCGTTTTTGTAGGTCAGAAAAAGTTATTTGAATCCACATTCTGTAACTTTACAAGTAGACTATCCGTTAACCCAGATGGAGCCCCTCAACAACGAGAGATGGTATGTAGAAAATATCGTCCCTTGATTGCCAGAAGGGGCTATCAGCACTTTTGGGCGAAAATGACATTTTGTCATTTTTTAAGTCAGTGGGGTGATTTCTACCTATGGAAAAATTTTGGTACTGATATTCCAATTAAAAATGATAAAAAATTGCATAACATGATTAGGGTCTATCAGCAACTAGCCAGATTGTTTCCGACCAGAAGGGGCTATCAACACCAGTTGGGCTGCCAGAAGGGTCTATCAGCATAGCCCCCTACTGATAAATGGGACTCTTGTAAACAATTAACCGGTCATTTTATCTGCCTAATTGTCCCATAACCATTTCCTAAACAAGACCTGGTTTGGGGGTTCTTATAGAAAAGCTTTTGAAACATTGAGGGAAAAAAGAAGATGCCCTTAACCGACATTTTATCCGTTTGCCTGAACATTTTCTATGCTATAATGTTGACAAGGTTTGATTTTTTAACATTAATTTTTTCGTCTACTTTAAATTCTAACCGCCCCAAAGTTTTGCTTTTTGGAAACGTTTAATGTAAGCAAAGAAGGACATTGTGTGTATTTGTCATGACAATTAACTTAATTAGTGGAATAATCCCAGTAATTTTAGATAGATCTACAATGCGACATAAATGTTAAAAAAATCGGAATATTCTAAAGCTATTATTATGTGAAAAGGTAAGTGAATTTATATTGTTATTTGTGTTGTTAATCAGCACTTTCTATCAATGAAGAATTTGTAGTTTTCAATTAATTCAACTAAGCACTAACCAGAAAAGGTGAAACATATTAGATCTAGTTACTAGCGAAGTTTGTTGATAGCGCCTTCTGGCTGCCGAGATCTAAAATTTTGATAAAAGCAATTTTACTGTCTGTATACATGATATATCTAAATACTGCATTAACGAAAAGTAATATATTTAACTAACTAAATATATAGAATTTTTTCTCCTTAGAAAACTCCTTAGAATAGAGAGAAATGAGTTTCATTTTTCTGATAGCCCCTTCTGGCAGCCTTGTTTTTGCCTATTTCGGATAGAAGCTTCAGAATGGTCGAAGAAAATACTTTTAGAAAAGAACAGACAAGAATCAAACAAAACCAATTGGTGATACAAGTATCATGTTCGACGCCAAATTAATATGCCAGAATGTAGGCTTTTGATCTGGTTGAAAATCAAATCAGCTTAAAATATTTTAAATGGTCAGACATTATAACCCATACAGTGTGTCAGAGTTCTCCGCACAATAGTTTGAATCTGCATTGTCGAATTAAATAAGTCTCGATAAAACTTGGCACACAATATTTATGCAAAGAATTGTGAATAAAAACACAACGAGAAAATAAGAAATTGCTTTTTTTGAGCAATTTCTTCTTTACCAAATTTTGTCACCAATTATCATAATTACAAAAATGCATTACAATCAGCTTTAAATCGAAATGCATACTGAACTTCTCTTTATTTGGTGGCCATTTTGAAGAGAATAACCTGTGTGTGTTCTTTTTAAGCTGTGAGGACATTATGTACAGTGATTTACATAAAGCTGTGTAGTGGAGTCGATGCATCTTTATGGACTGCCACTGGCAACTTTTTTTTTGAAAGCGTTAAAACGTCAGCGCGATGGCAGTAGAATAAACTAGCACAAGGTTAAAATGTTGAAAGTGCAAAGAAGCCATCAAGATGAAATATTTCATTATATTTGCTAGATACGAATACATGTACTGTATAGGCTAATCTAGAATTTATTTGTACTGTGGTGAAAAAGACAGTGGAAGACCCTCTGAAATTATGCCAATAAATATAAGGAGAAACTCTCAATATCAGTTGCTATAAAGACGGAAATATATCATGGTGGTTTGATGAAAGCATAAAGAAACAGTAAAATGTGCAAAAATATATTATTTATGAGAATAAATGAATTTAAAACAATGCATGTCTTGCTGTTGACTCCTTTTGGCAGAAACATATCCTCTGTATTTTGTATTTTTCCGGCAGCCAGAAGGGGCTATCAGCGTTTTTTGACCAAAAAAGGCGTAAATCATTGGAAATGAAGGTTGATGACATGTATGTGTTTAGTGGCTATCATGTCCTACCCATGGGCCAAACATGGTATTTGACCATTAAAAACCTGATTTTCGACAAGCTTTCAAAACTTTAAACACGTTTTTCTCAAAACTATGAAAAGTGCTGATAGCCCCTTCTGGCAATCAAGGGACGATATGTTAGGTTTAGTGTTCATGGACCCAAGAAGGCAACCATTTAAACATATAACATATCTAGTGTATTCTTTTTGTAGGTAAGAATAGATCTTAAAATCCACATTCTGTACGATTACAAGTAGACTACCCCTTACCCCATACGGGGCCCCTCAACAACGAGAGATGGTATGTAGAAAACATGTTAGGTATAGAATTTGTTGACCAGAGATAGCAACCATTTTAACATCAAATATATCTGGTGTATTCGTTTTGGTTGGTGAGAATAGATCTTTAAATCCACAGCCTGTACCTTTACAAGTAAGCTAACTCATACCCCAGATGGGGCCCCTCAACAACGAGAGATGGCGTGTAGAAAACAAGTTAAGTATAGTGTTTGTGAACCCGAGATGGCAACCATTTAGACATTATATATCTGGTGTATTAGTTTTTGTAGGTAAGAATAGATCTTAAAATCTACATTTTGTACCATTACAAGTTGACTACCCCTTACCCCAGATGGGGCCCCTCAACAACGAAAGATGGTATGTAGAAAACAAGTTAGGTATATAAGTTGAGGACCAGAGATGGCAACCATTTAAACATCAAATATGTCTGGTGTATTCGTTTGGCTTGGTGGGAATAGATCTTTAAATCCACAGCCTGTACCTTTACAAATGACTACCCCATACCCCGAATGGGGCCCCTCAACAACGAGAGATGGTATGTAGAAAACAAGTTAGGTATAGTGTTTGTGAACCCGAGATGGCAACCACTTACTTTGGTTTTTGGTCAGAATAGACCTTTAAATCCACAGCCTGTACCGTTACAAGTAGACTACCCCATGCCCCAGATGGGGCCCCTCAACAACGAGAGATGGTATGTAGAAAACAAGTTAGGTATAGAATTTGAGGACCAGAAATGGAAATATTAAAACATCAAATATATCTGGTGTATTAGTTTTTGTAGGTAATAATATATCTTTAAATCCACAGCCTGTACCGTTACAAGTAGACTACCCCATACCCCAGACGGGGCCCCTCATCAACGAGAGATGGTATGTAGAATACAAGCCAGGTATAGTGTTTGTGAACAAACTAACACCGAATAAGGTATATGCATGGTTTCAATTTTCAGGTGGCATTTCACAGACGCAGCTACAGAGTGCAGTGCAGAACAGTCCTGCTTTCTTGCATTTGCACCGTCCACTACAAGCATTTTATCATCCACACTTGGTCAACTCCCTGCAGCTTTTCGAAATGGGGTCTAAACTTGTCCAAACAACTTTCCAACATTCACTCTCTTTTGACCATCCCCGGTTCGACGGGCATTGATAATCTGGTTGCCGACACTGTCCCCAAATATGGCCAGCTTGGTATGCAGCCCGTTTGACATGCTCCTTTTATGCATAATGAGAAGGGGGTTTAAGATCGTAAGCCCGTTGCTTTTTTGGCAAAAGGGTTAAGTCTTGCTTTATCGACAGATGTTGTGTCACTATATCTATCATACATCAAAACAACAAATTGTTCTAAAAATCTCATGTCAGATTCATCAATTGATGATGTTAGTTTACTGAGTCTTTGGAAAGTACCAGAAACATATTTAAATACATTCCATGTTTGCCATGCTTTCTTCTTTTCCTTGCCATTGAAACCCGATACCACATCATAGCCAGTGAAAGCATGGAAAAATGGAATTCCTTTTGATAATTGTGGACCCAAGGCAGAAGCAAGTTCATGAATTGGAATCCACCTAGTGTATTCTCCCTTACCAAATCTGACCCACATTTGCTCAAGACCAACCGCATAGAGCTCAGACATCTGAGAAACGGCTATGATGATGATATCTGTGTCATTTACATCAATTGTGAGAGGTTTAAGGCCCTGTTGTGCAGCGTGCCAATCATGTACAAAAATGCGCGTGTCAGCCTCTTCGTGTGTACACGGAGCCAATTCGTTAAGACGTGTGTCTGAATGATTTGCACAGACAAGGACATTGATATCTTTCGTCACAAACACCACATTAGTTGTAGTCATCTGCGATATCTTATCTGCAAGGAAATGGAACAGTTCTGTTTTATTTGTGCTATTTCGGAGAAAACTTTTCCAATTCATCGGCGTTTTACTCTTATCTGTTACCCTCCTTCGTATAGCAGCAGAGTGTTTTAAATGATGCTTATTGAAGCTGTTGTTATGCGTTTTTTTTACATTACAGTAACAAAAGTGGCCGCCATTTCAATAACAAAATATATTCTCTTCGAGAACATGTTTTGTATCTCATTCCGTTTTGCTAGTTGATTCTTGAAGAAAGTGGTTGATCCCTTCTGGTAAAAAAATGAGATTTTGCTGTGGAAACGACAAATATTACAAACTTTTGGCGGCCATCTTGGAAAAAACGGCCGTCATGTTGCAAAGAGCCCACACTGTTATTTATTGATTAAACAATGACTACGTGAGAAAGGTAAATAAGAAAATTCCTGACGAATTTCACCATTTGGGATGCATTTCTATTTGATATATATTATACATGTATATACGTGAGAATGGCGGCCATCTTGAAAAAAAGGCCACTGATTGCAAATTTCCGTTGGCTAGCATTCTTTGTCTCTCATTCCATTTTACTGATTGGTACTTAATGAAAAAGGTTGATAACCTTTGTGATAAAAAAAATGATAGGATTTCCCTGCAGAAACGGTCATAATTGGAATATTATGGCGGCCATCTTGAAAAAACCGGCCACCATGTTGTAAAAAGGCCAGATTAGTATTAACTGATTACAAAAGTTACTATGTAATAACGGTTTAATAGACAATTCTTGGCGAAAATGGCCATTTGGGGTGTCTTTCTATTTGATATATGACATTTATTGATGAGAATGGCGGCCATCTTGGAAAATGGCCACCGGATGCGAATTTTTGGTGGCTAGCACTTTTTTCTGGTTCAGTGGCCCTCAAAGACTTACCATACCAAATTTCATGCTTGTATCACAAAGTGAACGATTGTGCCAAAATGTCGGAGTTATGCGCCCCACTATAAACGAGAAACACGCATTTAAAGTTGCGACATAATCGATAAATTGCATATTATAAATCCGAACTGTTGTCCACAACAATTTGTTCAATTTTAACACAAAAATATAAATTTCTCGTAAACGGCACAATATTTTGGCTTGAAATTTTCAGAATTTTCATAAGGAAATATGCTCTTTCAGATAAAAATAAAAGTAAATTTTATGACAAAAAATTCTGAAATGTCACTTTAAAGTTATAACGAAAACAATCTATTTCATAAATGTGACATCTCTGCTCTCAAAATGAACGGACTTTGCTCTTTATCTTTGTAGTGAAATTATTCCAGTGGAGACAGCCATTTTTAATTAATGCCTGACGTACTAAAATACATAGTACGGCAGGGAACCAGACTACACACACAGTATTGGATTGTTTGCCTCCCTTGATAAATATTACCCCCCTCCCCCATTTTAGAAACATGACTTTGTATTTTCGAAGACAAAGCTATATGTCTGATTGATCCTTACATAAAGTTACATTTGTACTTGGTTTTAGGTCATTAATGTTTCCAAATGCCCAGATGTAGCGTGATCCAATTTGGACGAAACTCAGTGTGAAAAAGTGATTTGAAATAAGGATTTGTGTACAATATCAGGGTGGATAATCACGTGACCGGGAAGGATACACTGTATTAGAAAATGGCGGCTTGAACTCCCGCCTGGGATCAGTTTTCAGGTAATTATTCATGTTTTACCAATTTTCTCTTGAAGAGACATAGCCTATCATATGCGCATTTTCATTATTCGAGCTCCGCCACCAACAACTACACACAAAAACATGAAGTTTTGTCAAACATCGTGGCAGTTTGCGTCCACTCGCAACCGGCCACATGTTTTTGGGTGGATACAACGGGCGAGTTCAAGCCTATTTTGGACTAAATTACCTTTAAATGCCATATACTTCAACAAATTCCGTATGAAATCGTAGGCTTTAGTCAAACACACTCAGTGGCTAAGTAAGAACTACAGGGAATGATGCGCTTTTCTAAAAATCAAGGTTTTGGCTGATGGATACCTCGCATCATTCATCTTGTTTGGGATACATCGTACTCTGGCATAATATACGTTTCATATGATATGTACAATTGAGCTCTAGATAGTAAATACAGCAAAAACAACTTTGTATTGTATGTCAATTATCTCACTGTAATGACGTAAATCGAACACACAAATATGAATAAGTTGAATATTTTAAACTCCTAGAGTGCCCCCAACATAAACAAGGGACATCTGCATCGAGACACACACACACACACAACATAATCTCATTTAATAATCAATGTCTATGAAGGTTGAAATCTGTAGAAATACGGACTTAAATTTAGCAGAAGACAACTTTTTGGATTGACCAATTCCAAAATGAAAAAAAAAAACCAAAAAAAAACCAACAACAAAAACTATTAGATCAACCGAAAGTTTAATAATTTGCAAGCTACCAATTGAAATTTAAAGACAATTTGTTAAAATGACCAACAAGGTAGATATAGGGAATTTTCGATCTTGTAATCTTGTGAAAGTAAGCTACATGTATGCATGGCTTGATTGTGTTCCCTCTATGGATGAAGTGGTATAGTCTGCATGAATGCATAATCAATCGTCACTTTATCCAGAGGTTATGGTAAGGACGATAATTGAAAGAAGCTAAAAACAACTTGTTGAATTGTAAAGAATTTTAACAGGTTAACTTTTTATGACTCATCGGAAGATAAAGCCTTAGGAAAACATTGTGGAAAATGAAGAAATTGCTGGTGACAAGACATGTTTTCATTTCCCATAACGTTTTCTACCAGAAACTTTTTTAATCCTTTCCCAAATGACAAAGTTTAAGTATTATCTAGTTTGAAAGATGCTGTAGTCTACAAATTTGAGTTTAAAACTAAAAGGAAGGGATTTGTATAAATATGCACAAAATTTGTAAATATTGAGGAAAAGGAAGATGATGTTAATTTCTTTCTCCCTTTTCTTCGATATTTACTGGAGGTTTAAGGTTTTGTTTCGTCAACAATTTACCTGTGTTATTAATTGTTTGGGAAATGGTTATATTCATTAATATCATCCTTACAATGCTGTTTGTTTGAATAAATCTTGCATGTATTTTTCAGGTGGTGTTAATCTTCTCTAACAAGACACTTTAACATAGCAGGTAGATTAGTATTCTTGGTCCAGGTGAATTCCTAGAAAGAGCGGACATGTCTGAATTCATGGAGGGCCACATGCCAGAAATATATCAATATGAATGCATGACTGAAGACTTCATCAACATGATAAAATGGCATAAAAGACGTGTCAAAATATTTCGGTCGCATCGGTCATTCTGAACAGTTTTTGCATGTTTGTACTCTAAATATGGATGGTGTTGCCTGGTGATGTTTCATACTGATGTGTATATAGGCGGAGGCGTGGAAGCCTAGGCTTCAACATAATTATTTTTGAAAGTGTGCCCATTCCAAGACAATTTGTGGAAACAGAACACTAGCTGTCCCGGAACCCCTACAACCCATAATACAATGTAACATATCACAATAATTTTGACTCTTCCAAAATCAATGATGTTAATACAGATGACAATTTTAACTGAATGTAATTTTATATTTGTGGTCTCCCTGGGTAGAAACCATTATATCTAATGGGAATGAGGAAATTTCACCATTTTCCACAATATTTTCCGAAGCTTTTCTGTTTTTGGGCGTCAAAATGCGTCAAATGGACTAGACAATAGATCTACACCTTAAGCTTCTGTCAACATAACAAAATTCCTGGCTAAGCCCCCGTCATACATGATGATGAAGACCACAGTCAAGTTTCAAGTTGTTTTCATGGATAATGGTTCCAAGTCTTGCCATGACCAGACCTACAGCTTTTAGAGTTGTTCAATCGTTGTGAATCCGATACTACTTGGTATATATAGAATAAAGTATTGCCATTTGTAGAATGTGATATTATTTTACCCTTTGTAAAACAACAAAATTTTAGTTTGGTCCAAATTCAAAGATGTTGCAGACGACAATTTCAAGTGAATAATATTTTATGTTTTGATCTTTCAAAAATTTCTTGATTGAAAATATCATTGTGGAAGATGAAAATATTGCTTGCTTGTCACAGGCAATTTCTTCATTTTTCGCAATGCGATCATAACTTATATTCATAATCCTTTATCTTGTGGGTCATCAATTTCAAAGTATCATGATGTGGTCATGGATTAATCCTTTCAGCTAGACTGGTCAAAGTTGAAAATGGTTGTTGACAATAATGCAAACCTGGAGTATAATATGAAATCTTCATTTGATATGGTAGAAAATAAAAAGGTGAAAGGGGTAAATAACTGACGGACGGATGGAAGTATGGACAGACAGCCGGAACGACAGCGTGGCGACTTGAATATAAAAATAGCAGCTCCAGTCACTCACAGGATAATTTCTTTGTTGACTTAACCCTTTACCAAACATCAAACGTTTGGGGTGGTCTTATTTCAAATGCTGATGCAGTCCACAAAATAGATGTTGATAAATATAGAATTTGTATGCAATGTAGCCTGGAAAATATTGAGGAAAAAGGAGAAAATGCTGAATGTGCTGAATATCAGCATTTTCTTCTTTTGTCTCAATGTTTTCCCAAGCCTTTTCTATTGGGGAGTCAAAACAAGGTTTTGTGTGGGAAAGAGTTAAGCCATTATCAAATAGCAAAAGTTGGGCTGATCCAAATCCAAAGATATTGCAGGCAGCAATACTAATGAATGAATGAAATTTGACATAATTTTGGTCATTCTGGGTGGAAAACATTGTGGTAAATGCTTTATTTGCTTGTCACTGGCATCTTCTTCATTTCCCACAATGTTTTTAAAGCATTTTCCTTTAGTAGGGAGTCAAAAAGAGTCATTGTGTGGCAATTGGTTAAATTTTACTACAGATTTGCCATAGAAATATGTCAAATAGAGTCTAAAATATCATCAGAAATACCGCAGTGGGAAAAGGAGGAACCATTGACCAGTTGGGTATTCAAGAAAAAAGCCTTTAAAAGCATCAATTTGGAAAAGGATGTATTAACAGTTTCATCTTTTTCCACCGAGTTATAGTCTGATTTAATAATTGCGCCAGCCGCCATGCATAAAGGGGTATAAATAACGTTTCGTTATATAGAAAGAGTCAGATAGTCAGATTAAAACTACTTTATTTTCAAACATAGCCATCTTCCAATTCAAAACACTTATTCCATAAACCCTTTCCCAAACAGCAAAATTTCAGGGTTTTCCAATTAGAAAGGGGCTTCAGATGACAAAATTTGTGTAAATTAAGACAGGATCTGTGAACAAAACAACAGAAAATAATGAGGCAACAGGAGAAAATGCAGATTATCAGCATTTTCTTCTATTACCTCAAAGTTTTCCCAAACCTCTTCTATTACAGACATCAAAACAAGATCTTGTTTTGGAAAGGGTTAAGTTTGCCAATCACTGATGCTCGATCTATAGCAATCAACGTCTTTGTATCCTATCCAGCCTTCCTCAGCAGCAGTAGCCTACATCATCATTGTCATCTTTTTTCCCTCTCTTTGCCTCACTTTTAAAAATAAGTTCCTTCAACCTATGTTCCACAGATGAAAACACCAGTAAAACATCATGATTTAGTATTCAGCTGTTTTGTTAATGGTCCAATTCAGTCATACAACAAATCAAGTTTGTTTTTGTAGATAAAATCGGCTTTCATGGAGTTAGGGCTGCATTAGCTTGTCATCTTACAATGTGTTCCCTGGTTTAATTTTTACACTCAATACAATTATACTAAAACAACCAATCCTAGCCATCTGACAGCCTTTCATGCCAAAAGAAAAAAATCTCAATGGTCTTGCCAAACGGTATCGAGGAAAAGAGAGAAAATACTGGCTATTCGAATTTTCTTCTTTCGTCGTAATGTTTTCCCAAGCCTAAATAGTAGGGACATCAAAACTGGGTCTTGTTTGGGAAATGGTCATTTTATTTCAAAATTTGCAGCACCTAACAGTGTGTTCTCTGCAATTCTTTCTTTATAACAAACACGACATACAATTTGAATCAAACACTGTTCGGCAAATATAAAATTTATAATTCTATTGGACCAAAAATAGTCAGCGATTCAATGAAACTTTAGCACAGCGGCTGCGTTCAACATTTTTTCCAGTCGTATAGTGTGACTTGTTCACCTAACCATGTGTTTCTAGTATTTCTCGAACCTGTACCAACAATTAACATAATGAAAATACAATCTGAACAACCACCTGTTCATCCCATTTGGTGATGAAGATATAAATTTTGTCAAATGTTAGCAAGGATATTGGCAGAGCCAAGGTTTGAACCTACTTTCGTTGAATTTATGGTATCCGCGGTTACCCACTAACTAAAATATCCCGACTCAGCTAGAAAAGAGATTGACCCTGGAATTCTAGCACGTTTGTGGAACCAGAATATTAGAGCCGAGCGAAGGTTTGAAAAACAATGCATACTTGTCATTTACCATTGTTTACTGTTGTTGTAGGATCTATCTAGGCCTTGACATGTTCGATCCGTTTAGAGTAGTTGTCTCTGTCCGTCGGGGTTCCGGTCATGTGGGAGAAATACTGAAATGCAAAGGCTTAGATTAAAATGAATAATGTAAACCCTTTAAAACATATGCTGTTGGTACACAATTTGAAATTTCCATTTAATTTGATTTAGTTTCTACTGGGTATCAACAACAAAGGGTTTGATTTGGAAATAATATGATTTACATGGTACTACCCCAAAAGGCTTTAAAACTACATTTCGTCTGTGTAAATACAAAACATCGTATCTCGTTTTTGGAAAATTTTAGAGGGGATGAAAAAGAATTTAATAATCTTTCCGAAACTGAAGGGTTTTACTTGAAATTCGGACATATTGTTCACGAATAATATGTCTTTAATAATGATAAATGAAAACATAAAAAAACCTGCGTGAATCGACTTAATTTTGGCATTCAAGTTTGTATTTTGAAAATTGCAAGAATCGACATACGAGGTTTTGCATTTACACCGACGCGTTTACATTACATTGCTATGAAATAATAACCTAGATTATCAAAACCTGTATGAACTTTCGGCTAAAACACGGTATTTGTCCACTTTCAAAATTTATGATGTTTTATGCACTTTAGCAAAAAACTATATAGCATTTGCAATCAACCTTTATGATTCAAGATTTGTAATTATAGTTATTTTCATTGACTACCAAACTTTGGGGCGATACGTAGCTTCGGTTTTTTGGGGTTTTTTTTATTATTTCACTAAATATATATTCACATCCCAAAAATGGCCATTTTTGGGCGTTATATTGTCTCAACAAAATAATTTTAGAATTCAAGGTACATGTGATGAATTATATTTGATTATTTCCAAACAACTTTATTTTGATTTGATAAAACAGTTCCTACGGTAAATTTTGGTAGTCTATTGTACCCATATTGTTAGAGTTGTGTCTCAGAAAATTGGACATTTATAGACCAAAGCTTGAGTATTTAGTGTCCGTAACAAATTGTTACAATTGTGATTTTTCTAAGGATCCATTTTCAACAAAGCTTCAATAGTCTGAATATTACAGCTTTCAATATGGTAGCCTAAATGAAATAATCTGTTTCATGTTAACATAAGCTCAGAACTTTTTATTGCACTGTAAAGTGTTAAGGACACTACACAAATAAAAATGCAGCCAAATGTCTGATTAAAAAATTCAGACCAATTTTGTATTTTATCGCAAGCTTAGATTCTTTTCACTAATGGCTGCAGAAGCCATTCACAAATAAATTTTAAAGATTCAAGTAATGAATTATTAATATTGGAATCTTATTTCATGCCAAGAAAGCTAGAATGGTGAGTTAACCTAGTGAGACGCTCGTGTGCCAAATACCTTGTTTTAGCCGTTTGTAGTTGACAAATGAAATATCAAATTTTGAAAGCGAATGTACTTTCCATGAAAGCGGTAGTTAATTTATCTATTCACTAATAAAATCCCTACACATTGGTAACTTTTACATCTCATACCAGCGATGGCAGCCTCCATTTGCGAGTTTTTCTTGTTGCTGTCAATCGAAATATTTAAATCTTACCCAACCCACCTCAGGATATGGTTTATCGATCTACTTGGTCTACTTGGTTGGAATTACGATGAACGAGTGGTTTCGTTTTCAAATACTATAGAGATAATTTAACTTTAATTTAGTTTAAACAGTGTAATATTGATTAATCTTTCGCCCTAAAATCGAAATATAGAGTGACCAAAACTGATTTGTAGTCGAAATGACAGTAGCTGCGATATCGTAGCCACAAACTTGATGACGGATATTGGTTTGTGTCTACGAGTCCACCCACTTCCTTCTTTGGAGCAAGACAAAAACTGGGGAAACACATTTTCTTGCATAAATTTCTAAATGCCAACATATCTATTCAATTGTAAATTCTACAAAAATATATATTCCATATCACAAATTCGGTTGAAAAGTATCAACAAGAATTGTTTTTATTTTATTTTCTTCCAACGAAAAATTCAAGTCCCATTAGAATAAAATGGGTGGGTACTCCGCTATAAAATTAAATTGAACTTTATTTGAAAGTGATTTCAACATAAGACTATGCTGGATTGACGGAGATATAAATATATTTGTGAGCTCGATTTACGTCATTACAGCGAGATAATTCAATTATTCATTATTGACATACAATACAAAGTTGTTTTCGCTGTATTTATTATCCAGAGCTCAATTGTGCATTCCATATGAAACGTATACTATGCCAGAGTACGATGTATCCCAAACAAGATGAATGATGCGAGGTATCCATCAGCCAAAACCTTGATTTTTTAGAAAAGCGCATCATTCCCTGCAGTTCTTACTTAGCCACTGAGTGTGTTTGACTAAAGCCTACGATTTCATACGGAATTTGTTGAAGTATATGGCATTTAAAGGTAATTTAGTCCAAAATAGGCTTGAACTCGTCCGTTGTATCCACCCAAAAACATGTGGCCGGTTGCGAGTGGACGCAAACTGCCACGATGTTTGACAAAACTGCATGTTTTTGTGTGTAGTTGTTGGTGGCGGAGCTCGAATAATGAAAATGCGCATATGATAGGCTATGTCTCTTCAAGAGAATATTGGTAAAACATGAATAATTACCTGAAAACTGATCCCAGGCGGGAGTTCAAGCCGCCATTTTCTAATACAGTGTATCCTTCCCGGTCACGTGATTATCCACCCTGAATATCATATACAATTTTGACACAAAAAGAGAAAATACTGGTTACCAGCTTTTAGTTTCTTTTTCCTTCAAGGTTTTTTGAACATTGTTCTAGTAGGGAGTCAAAACCGGGTATTGTTTCGGAAAGGGTAATCAGAGAAATATTTTTAAATGTTAGAAAGAAAATACTTGACAATGCTGATAACGACAACTTCGCTCTTTTCCAATAATTGTGAAATTTTGCACATTCATTAGTTTGCATACAAGGAGTCATTTTGTTCCCTGAAATTCCTTCCATTTTTAACGAGTGTTTAACATAACCATAGATTTTTGTTTGCGTTTGTTTATGTTTAATCAAATGTATGTTTAATAATTATTTTCATTTGCTTTCCAATTTTCTATCATACATGTTGTAAAAAAGTACTTTGAATAAAACACTCTAATAAAATATTGATTTGAATTGAATTAAATTTCTCCTTTCTCGGTAATTTTTCTTAGATATCTGTAACCTCTTTCGAACCAAATAGCCTCTTCTTTTTTACAACTAAATAACGGATCTAACCGAAACAGACAAAATTGATCAAGACCTGTGAGTATGTGTTTTCTGATTTTAATTCATGTTTTAACCCTTCACCAAAACAGCAATTTGATTTGATCCAAATAGAAAACTGTTCCAGACGACAAGATTATTGATGTCAAAGTAAAACCCGCTTCTTTTAACTTTTAGAAATATTTCAGGAAAAGACGAAATTGCTGATTTTTGCTGATCGCTTGAAATGCAGAGAGGAAAGAATTGGCTAGTGCTATATAGTCAGTTATTTCAACCTCATTTTTTCAATACCATTTTTGACGTCTTTAATGGATAACAGTTTGGAAAACAGTTTTAAGGCAATTTAAGATGAAAATGCTGATAAGCATATTATTGCCTCAAAATGTTGTATGTCGTAACGTTCGTAAATCCCGTCTTTATCATCATCCCTTTTGGCATCTACAACAGCTTTGCAATCCAATAGTTTATACCTTCACCACACAAGACGTGGTTATGACGCCCCTAATAGAGAAGATTAGGAAAAACATTGAATCATAAAATAAGAAAATGCTGATAACCATCAACTTCTCTTATTGCCTCAAAATGTTGCATGTCATAACGTTCGTAAATCCCGTCTTTATCATCATCCCTTTTGGCATCTACAACAGCTTTACTTACTTACTTACTTTTTCCTCTTCGCCCATGGTTGGGCATAGGGCCTTCACTACAGCTCTCCAGTCGGTTCTGTCCTCGGCCTTCTTTTTTGCCTCGCTCCATGACAGTCTGACCTTTCGAAGCTCGGCATCAAGGGTTCGTCTCCAGGTCAATGCAGGCCTGCCTCTCTTCCTCTTCCCTTGAGGATTCCAGTCAAGAGCTTGCCTGGTGATGTTTGTTGGTTCTCGTCGTAGAATATGCCCAATCCATCTCCACTTTCTTTCCTTGATGGTGTGCATAATGGGCTTTTGCTTGGTCTTCCTCCAAAGCTCTTCATTTGATATCCTCTCGGGCCACCTTATTCTCAAGGTTCTGCGAAGACAGTTATTGACGAAGACTTGCAGTTTTTGTTCAATGCTCTTGGAGTGCTTCCAGGTTTCAGAACCGTATAGCAGGACAGACTTTACGTTACAGTTGAATAGCTTTATCTTGGTGTTTAGCCGTATTACTGTGCTCTTCCAGATGTTTTGAAGGGAACTAAAGGCACCTCTTGCTTTTCCGATCCTGGTCTTCACGTCTTGATCAAAGCCCCTGTCTTGTTCACTACACTGCCAAGGTATGTGAAACTATCCACATCATCAATCGGCTGTTCATTCAGCATAACCTGAGATTCGTTCCTGTTGTGGATCCTAATGCTCTTGGTTTTCTTGATGTTAATGTGGAGTCCGGTTTTCTTGGCTGTTTCATCCAGACATTCTGTCTTTTGCTGGATATGTTGGTGTGTATGGGACAGGAGGGCTATGTCATCAGCAAAATCAAGATCTTCAAGCTTCTTTGTGAAGGTCCACTGTAGCCCTCTTGGTTCTGTGGTCACAGTCTTCATGATCCAGTCAACTACAAGGGAGAAGATCAAATGAGACAGCAAACAGCCCTGACGTACACCCGTTGAAACGGTGAAGGGAGGGGAAAAGTCCTGGTTGTGGATCACATGACAGGTTGTATCTTGGTAAAGGCTTCGGATTATGTTGATGATCTTGTCTGGAATTCCATAGTGTTTCATAATTTTCTAAATGGTAGCTCTGTCTTAAGTGTCAAAGGCTTTTCGAAAATCTATGAAGTTGATATATAATGGTTATTGCCATTCCAATGACTGTTCAACTATAATCCTCAGTGCCGCTATTTGGTCTGTGCATGATCTCCCTTGGCGGAATCCTGCTTGTTCATCCCTCATTATGTTGTCTAGTGATGTCTTCATACGTTTCAGGATTATTCTTATTAGGACTTTACTTGGCAGCGATGGAAGTTGTATGCCTCTCCAGTTCTGACAGTCACCTAGATCTCCTGACTTTGGTAGTTTGACAATCAGACCTGTTCTCCATTCTGTTGGTACCTCTCCTTTATCCCAAATATCTTGAAGTAGGCCTATAAGAAGATTCGTGGTGGTTTGGCAATCTGCTTTCAAGGCTTCTGGTGGGATCCCATCTAGGCCTGGTGCTTTTCCATTTTTGAGCCTTTTCACTGCATCCATGATCTCGTCCTTAGTGATAGGTCCTGTATTGATGTTCATTTCCTCACCTTCTGGTATGTCTGGGGGAGTTTCAACTGGTATTCCACTGAGGAGTTCGCTGAAGTGCTCTCTCCATCTCTCCAGTTGTTCTTCTGGCTTTGTCAGTACTCTACCATCCTTGTACTTGATAGGTTTGTCTGCAGTGCTTCTCTTTCCAGATAGTGTCCTTCTTATTCTGTGTAAGGTCTTCATGTCTCCTCTGTCTGATGCTTGTTGGGCTTCAGTGGCCAGTTTGTTGACTCTTTCACTCTTGTCCATTCTACAGCTTCTGTTCACCTCTTTCTGTTTAGCCTTGTATTCTGCTTGTATGGTCTGTCTCTGCATTCTGGTCTTGGCTTGAAGAAGTCTATGTCTAGTTGCTCTCTTCTCCTCTATCAGCCTTTTGGAATTGTCAGACAGCCAGTCTTTATATGTTGCGGTCTTGTGGCCGAGAGTTTCTTCACAGGTGGTCTTCAGCGTGTCCTTGACAATTTTCCACTTGTCCTCAACAGTGTCCTGGTCTTGATGGGCAAGGGCCTGGAATCTGTTATTTACAGCAACTGCAAAGCGTTGGCACATTTCTCTTGAGCTGAGTTTGGAGCTGTCATATCGCAGATCTCTCTGTAAGCCCGACTTCTTTACTTTGGAAATCTTGACTCTGAGCTTTGCAAGAACCATATGGTGGTCTGATCCTATGTCTGCTCCTCTGCAAGCTCTAACATCCATCAATGATCTTCTCCATCTCTGTGATATTGAAACATGGTCGATCTGGTTTTCTGTGATCATGTCGGGAGAAATCCATGTGGCTTTGTGAACATGTTTGTGTTGGAAAATGGTTCCGCCTATCACTAGGTTGTTGTCTCCACAAAAGTCCGCATAAAGTTCTCCATTCTCGTTCATACTGCCAATACCTTCCCTGCCCATTACACTGTCTCTCCCGCTGTTATCACTTCCAACTTTTGCATTCATGCCTATCACTAATACTATGTCTCTCTTTGCTATATTGTCAACTACACCCTGAAGTTGCTGGTAGAAGTCTTCTTTGACTTGATGTTCCGCCTGGTTTGTTGGAGCATAGCACTGTACTATCGTAACTCTCTGAAATTTTGACCAGAATCTCGCTGTGACAATTCTCTCACTCACTGGTTCCCATTCCATTAAACATTGTGTTACTCTCTCTGAGGAAGCCTACCCTATGTTCGTGTGTCTCTACTTCTGGGCCGAGCCCGGATAGCTCAGTCGGTTACGTCGGAGTCTGTCAATCCAGGGGTCTCGAGTTCGAACCCCGGCTCGGCCAGTATCCATTCTGACATTTGACAAAAGTCAATTGTCTCTCACCAATGGGTGTGAATCATCTATGTGAGAGAGCAGCTGGAGGCTCGGTTTGGATATTGTGGTTGTACTGGTGCGAGAAATACCAGGAACCCACGGTTAGGTGCTCCAGCCGCCGCGATATGGCCCTGGTAGTTGAAAACGGCGTAAAACCCCAATAAACTCAAACTCTACTTCTGGTGGTCCAGAATACAGCATAGTCTGTCCAGTAGCAATCTTAAGTCTTCCTGAACTAGTCCAACGTACTTCACTCATCCCTAAAATATCCAGATGGTATCTTTCCATTTCCCTTACTACCTGCGCCGTCCGGCCAGCTTCATAGAGCGTTCTCACATTCCAAGTCGCAGTCCGTACAACGTTCTTTGGTGAGAGTAGGTTTGTCTGCAGATTTCTCTGCGTCATAAGCTCTCTCCGTGGTCGATTCCGTAAATCCGTCCGTATTTCTGTAGCTTCAGTTTCTGTAGCAAGCTATTTTTTACAGGATAGGGTTGCTAACCCTAACCTAACCCTCTGTATTTCTCAGCTCGGACTTGGGACCGGCCATGGCTGCATTGAAACAGCTTTACCAATCCAATAGTTAATACCTTCACCAAACAAGACCTGGCCCCGGTTTCTCGAAATAACTTAAGTTTGTTCTCATGCTCAAATCTGAGCACCGTGCTCAAATCGCACGAAATCCCCGTGAACTTCAATTGAATACCCTTCAACGTTGGAGAGTATTCGTTTGAAGTTGAGAATGTACTCATGAGAATATACTTGAGTTTTTTCGAGAAACCGGGCCCTGGTTATGACGTCCCTAATAGAATAATATGGAGTCATAAAGAAGGAAATTCTGATAAACATCAACTTCTCTTATTGTCTCAAAATGTTGTATGCCGTAACGTTCGTAAATCCCGTCTTTATCATCATCCCTTTTGGCGTCTGCAACAGCTTCCCCAATCCAATAGTTTATACCTTCAACCAAACAAGACCTCGTTATGACGTCCCTTATAGAAAAGGTTGTGGAAAACATTGAGTCAAAAGAAGAAAATGCCAATAAACATATTATTGCCTCAAAATGTTGTATGCCGTAACGTTCGTAAATCCCGTCTTTATCATCATCCCTTTTGGCATCTACAACAGCTTTCCCAGTCAAATAGTTTATACCTTCACCCAAACAAGACCTGGCCCCGGTTTCTCGAAATAACTTAAGTTTGTTCTCATGCTCAAATCTGAGCACCGTGCTCAAATCGCACGAAATCCCTGTGAACTTCAATTGAATACCCTTCAACGTTGGAGAGTATTCGTTTGAAGTTGAGCATGTACTCATGAGAATATACTTGAGTTTTTTTCGAGGAACAGGGGCCTGGTTATGACGTCCCTAATAGAAAAACATTGAGTCATAAAGAAGAAAATTCTGATAACCATCAACTTCTTTTATTGCCTCAAAATGTTGTATGTCGTAACGTTCGTAAATCCCGTCTTTATCATCATCCCTTTTGGCGTCTGCAACAGCTTTACCAATCCAATAGTTTATACCTTCACCACACAAGACGTGGTTATGACGCCCCTAATAGAGAAGATTAGGAAAAACATTGAGTCATAAAATAAGAAAATGCTGATAACCATCAACTTCTCTTATTGCCTCAAAATGTTGTATGCCGTAACGTTCGTAAATCCCGTCTTTATCATCATCCCTTTTGGCATCTACAACAGCTTTACCAATCCAATAGTTTATACCTTCACCACACAAGACGTGGTTATGACGTCCCTTATAGAAAAGGTTATGGAAAACATTGAGTCAAAAGAAGAAAATGCCAATAAACATATTATTGCCTCAAAATGTTGTATGCCGTAACGTTCGTAAATCCTGTCTTTATCATCATCCCTTTTGGCATTTAATACAGCTTTCCCAATCCAATAGTTTATACCTTCACCAAACAAGACCTGGTTATGACGTCCCTTATAGAAAAGGTTATGGAAAACATTGAGTCAAAAGAAGAAAATGCTGATAAACATAGGCCTAGTATTGCTAGAAAATGCTATAGGGAAAGCATTGAGTCATAAAGGAGAAAAAGCATTTTCCTAATTTGTCAAACAAATCTCGTCATTATCGACATCCATTTTGTGGTATGAGGCAGTTTGGAAACAATCAAATGTAACTCACCACATGTACCTTGAATTCTAAAATTATTTTGGTGAGACAATATAACGCCCAAAATGGCCATTTTCTAGGTACATATTCCATCATTTCTCAATGATCATAAAAGATTGACCCATGAAAATTTTTCGGACATGAAAAACTAGTCTTACCTCATTATAATTTATGAGCTTTTTGTAGATATATTCTATGCTACATTTTTTTTTTAGAAAATCATATATAACATTAAAAACCATTTTCCCCCCGAATACTGTGTTTTAGCCGAGTTGAAAGATGATGTAGACAACAATAGGTGTTAATAAAAGTTTAATCGTTTGTAAAATTAAAATGAAAACACTCAGTCAAAATTAGAAAAGACGATTCCTAAAAAGTTGATTGATAGCATTTTCCCTTTGTCTCGATGTTTGTTTGTTTTTTTAGTGATTTTTTGTCTATCAGCGGACGTCAAAAACAGGTATTGTTTGGGAAACGATTAAATTAACGATTTTCCAACTATCGGGGGAGGACAAAAATAAGAAATGTTCTACACCTTGACTCTTTTTGACTCCCTGAAAGATAAAGGCTTTGGAAGACATTGTGGAAACTGAAGAAATTGCTTGTGACAAGCAATTTCTTCATTTCCCATAATACTTTCTGTCATAAATAAAACAATTTTGTTGAATTTCGTCTAGTCTAACACCTTGCCGTCTGGTATTTTTTCTCTTTTGTTGTTGTTGTCGTTGATGATGATGTTGTTGTAGATAGCCCGTTTTGCCATGACGTGATAATTTTGGTGCTGGTATAACGGACCCCCACAGACGGAGTTACCAGTCTATCATTCTCACTTGATAGCGTGATTCCCCATTATTCCTTTCACGAACGGCTGCGTTTTAGGCCAGTCCAATTTGAAAGGAGTTGAGGGCAAGAAATAATTGACGTTGAAAGTGTGAATTACGCATGTTATAGGTCTATCAGATAAGCATTGAGGGAAAATGAAAAGTTGCTGATTATTCTGCATTTGTCTTCTTTTCTCGCAGACTTTTCCCGAACTATTTCTACTGCAGACGTCTAAATCCGGTATTGTTTGGGAAAGGGATATTTAGTCCCTTTGACACCTCAATTTTTGCCCTAATCCCTACACAATGCCTACCAATATCGGGGATTCGTTTTCCTAGAATTACACAATTTTGACTGGATTTCTGAATGGAAGTGAAATAATCAAGCTGCAGAGGGGGTTCGTTTGAACCCCCGAACCCCCTCTGGATCTGCCACTGGTTCTATATCTTATAGTGCACAAATATCAACCTGGGACATCTCCATAGATCTATGTAACGACCCACCTTCTGCGCTGTTTTCTTAACCCATTCCCACACAATTACTCTTTTTGATTCCTTACAAAATAATCGCTTTGGAAAACATTGTAGAAAATAAAGAAATTGCTTATTTAGAAGCAATTTCTTCAGTTGACACGATCTTTTCTATCTAGAAAGACCGTCAAATATAAAATTGCATCCAGTCGAATTTTTGTCGTCTGTCATATCTTTCAAATTGGTAATTCTAAAATTCTGCCGTTTGGTAATGGGTTAAGACGCTCAACTAACAAACTTTCTCCAGGGACAACGGACCGCAGTGTTAACATTTCGATAAACAAAGGGAGATAATTATGAAATGTATTATCAAGAGTTCACGATCTAGTTACTGTTCGTTACTCTTTTGGAATAAGGAAGTTTAATTCGGTAGGCATAGATACCCTACAAACGACTAATTTGTTTTGTTTATATTAGCGGATAATCTTGGAAAAGAAACATTTAAAGAAGGTAAGAATCTAATTGTATCAAGAAATTGAGACTTTTTTCAATTTATACAGATACATATGCTTAAATAGAAAATATTTACTGATGATTTTCTTCAAATTTCATAGATCTAGTTCACTTTCGTTTTCAAGATGCAGTCTTAAGATTTGAAGTTGAATTTATTTCCTTGTCAAATATTCTACAATAACAAAACACTGTTAGAAAAGTAACTCTTCGGTGGACTTTGTGTCTCTGAGTTTCTGCACAATACTTATTCAAACAATAAAACAGGTTTTGCCAACGCCAATGCAGGAAGAATTGAAATGCATTAAGGGTCCGCTAAACAGTTTGACAGTGAATTTGCGCCATTGCTGGCTCCAAATTAGACAAGTTTTTCAGTAAAAATTTGTTTTATGGTCTGTTACATCATGATTAAAACATGACATAGGCATAGTTCATTTGACAGAAAGAACAAAGTTGAGCACCAAAATCAACAAGACAAGTCGAAAATTTGGCGTTTCTCCCAAAACCGGCAACTTTTTCTAGACAACAAATTTTCTTCTTTGAGATATGCAAATATAATGTGCACATTCTAGTCCAGGTAGTACTACCTTGATATGTCAATGCATCACAGCAGTTTTCATGATATTCCCCAAAGACCGTTCCCGCCCATGCTTTTTCATCGGACGCCATTTGCAAAATCCATCGACTCCTATTCAGTAGTGTTTTGGGGGCATAAAAAGATAGGCAGCGAAAAAAATGAAAAGTACCTTTAAATTTGGTTCATTGTTCATCTCCAAGTACGATGCATTACATCGATCGCGTCTTCACCTTCATATAATCGTCGATTTAAATGTCACTCAATCGTTTCCGGCCAAAGAAGGGTCCATCTTGTAAACAGTGGCTTCATACGCGCATATTCGTATCTTTGATCAAAGTTATTTTTCGTGACTATTATCAAGATTTTCAGTTGTAATTATCCTATTTATTATATTTACAAATATCCATAAAAATTCGATCGGTAAATCAACAAAAAAGTTTCGCAAAATTCGGAACTATTTTCAGCGTTATTTGGTTGTGCCGGGAACCAGCATCCTTGAATTTGTAAACAAAAAGGCATACATCGAACAGATCTGCGTAAAAAAACATATTTAATGAATGGTGAGTTGTCAGACACATTAGAATTGATATTTGAAAGGCGGTGTATGTATTACTATTCTTCGATTTTCAAAGAATTTGGACTATGCCATGCATAAATATGAAATAATTTGCACCGGAAATGGACTCTCTTCATGTATTGAAATTTTTTCGAAAACTATTTTATTTCGCAAAGACAAAATGTGCATGCATACTTACAATACGCATTCCGTCTCTACACAAAAAATATTTTAAACGATATATCAAACGAAATTATATTGTAGCATAATTTAAGAAATGTATGGTGTAAAGCTACGACCATTACAAATTAGTAGCGTCCAGATATGTATCATGTTTTTTTTGATAATTTTTCTTGCAATTACCGAGCAATACAACATTACAACAAAGGGAATGTTATGCTAACTTATAACACAATTCTGATAACAAGATACCTTGAAAATATGTTTACACTTTTGGAATCAATATGAAAAATGTAAGTGGTGTGTCAATAGAAAAATGGGGAAAGGTAATTATTATCATGTGACATATATGTCTTCACTGTATGAACCATCACTGATTTATTTCAGTTCATCAAATAAAGAAAAATAACAATTTTATTAGAAAACTTACTTTGACTGCTTGAGAATATGGCCAAATATTTTAACCATACATAGTGTTTCAAAAAAATAGTTCCACCTTGAATTTCATATGAAAAATGAAGAAATGTCCAAAGTTTATTTCGTAAATGCACGTTTTTTGTAGAAAGTAACTTCATGTAAGTTGTAGTACTACCAAGTTTAGACCATGGTGTATGCTTGTGTGAAAAACTAGCCAACTTCATTCAAGGATAACTGTGTTCTCGGTTTTCCTGGAAGTCGTCCTTTTTCGCAATGTTTTGATTATGCTTTACAAGGTAGACCAGAATTAAGTTGCTTAACATCTTCTACTCATGCAGAGCTTTAATTTGATATATAATATGGCATATACGTGTTAAGAATAAATGCAAAAAATAACTTTGAATTTTGTGTAGATACCGAATTTACCTGAACCTTAAAAAGCTGTACAAAAATATTGATATATGTAGGATGTTGAAGAAAGACAATTAGGCTACCCTCTATGTAAAATTTCTCGACTAAGAAATTCCCGCCTTTATTAGACTATCCTGTTTGATATGGCCTACATTTCCTACTTAAAATTTTAATGATTTTTTTTTTCAGGAAAAAATGGCGAGTGGATCTAGATCTATATATAAAGATTCTGATGAGACATTCCTGTATGATTGTGACGTATGTAAATACATGCACAACAAAACATCAGAGGCGATCTCATTCTGCACAGTTTGTACAGAATATCTGTGTGACGATTGTGATCGGACCCACAAAACGCTGAAAGGATTACGTGACCACAAGCTCGTGACCGGAAGTAACATGCCGTCCACGACACAAGTCAGTAAACCCACTTTACCGATTATGTACTGTGAGAACCACAAATCAATGACGTTGAACGACTACTGCGTTACTCACCGTGACGTCATTTGTGGCACGTGCAAACTCACGGACCACCGAAAATGTAAGACAACTGGCGTCACGCAGCAGACGAAAGGGATGAAAATCAACGAGGCTTTTGACCAGACCTTGAATCAGCTGACTGAACTGAAGCAAAACTGCGAAAAGATAAAAACATCGAGACAAGGAGACAAACGAAAAGCTACACCAGAGAAGAAGGGGTGTCTGGATGACGTTAAGGAAATGAGAAAACGAATAGATAATCTCTTTGATCAGCTAGAAACAGCGTTGACGAAGGAAGCTACCGACATTGAGGAAGGCGTGATAAATGAAATAGATAATCACGTGACAATCATGGACGACGCCTTAAACCAAATAAATGGTCAACTCAACTCCTTAGACCAGTGTAAAAAATCTCAGGATGATGACGTCATGTTCGTCGGTATGACGAAAGCAAACGCTTTACAAAAGAAGTATGAAGTAGCTATTACTTCTATAGAACAGGAAATATATCCGATCCAGATCGAGTTTAAACCAAATGACGTCATTACTGATATATTGCTGCAACTTGAATCACTTGGATCAGTCCATACAATGACAAATCCACCACACAGTAAGTCTCATGGGCCGGTCCAAACAAAGACAGACCATTCATCCAATACACCTGCTGGAACAGTCCAATCAAACAAAGGCCCTGCACACACCATACCGGATCAAGCAGGTCAAGTAAACAAAGATTCGTCACGTAGCGGTAGAACGGACGTGTCACTGAAGAATATGACTGATAGTAAAAGAAGAGACATGGATGTAGGATCCAAGAACGTGTATGGCTGTACTTTTGTAGGAGATGATCATCTTGTTCTAGCATGTTATGGTAGCGGACTAAAACTGCTTGATAAACACTTTACGGTCCAGGATCATCTACCTATAGACTCAAACGGAGTTGCTACAATGGACCAGAATAATGTTATTATTTCACAAGGGTATGGTTACAAACAGCTTAAACGTGTCCGTATCTTTCCGAAAATGGCCGTCACACAAACCCTGAATGTCGATAGACATTGTTATGGTATAGACATATTTAATCACGAGATATATGTGACATGCCACGATGGTAATCAAGGTAACGGTGAAGTTAGAGTACTGAGTATGGACGGACAGTTACAGAGACGTATAGGCGTGAGTGGGTATCTATTTAAGGAATACATGTTCAGTCAACCAGGCTATATAAAAGTCAGTCTGGACGGGTCTAAACTGTACGTATCTGACTCTGATACTGGAAAGGTCACGTTTCTCAGTCAAGAAGGCCGTGTACTTGATCAGTATTCACCCTCAGATTTGAGGTCTCCATCAGGGATGTATGTAGATGAAGAAGGCACGGTGCTGGTTTGTGGCTGGGAATCACACAACGTCCGTGGACATGATCAACTCTGATGGATATAAACAAAGGATTTTATTGTCAGAGCAGGACGGTGTGAATTATCCTAGCTGTATATCGTACAGACAGAAGGATGGGTGTTTGGTGGTGGGACAAGGACACTGGCAATTCAATACCAAACCTCTTCTCATCTTTAACACGAAGATGGAGTGAGTCTATATACAATAACAGGAGAATGTTCAAAATAACTAAAGGTAACCCATTACCACATTGTGATAGTCTTTGACGCCTCTTAAAGTGACATTTCACGATTATTTTTACCTAAATTTTACTTTTATTCTATCTGAAAGAGCATGTTTTCTTATGAAAATTCTGAAAATTTCAAGCCAAAATAATGAACCGTTTACGAGAAATATATATATTTTTGTGCCAAAATTAAACAATTTGTTGAGAACAACAGTTCAGATTTATTTAGAATTTGTCATTTCTGCCTCAGTTTTAAAGGCGTATTTTTCGCTTATAAATAACAACTTCAAAAAACTGATAGCATTTCTACGCATTAGAATAATCAATCTTTGCATCAAGACATACTTTTAAAAAATGAAATAAATGTGAAATGTCACTTTAAAATATAGGCATTGAAAAACATTGTGGACAATGTGTCAAGTCATTTCTTAATTTCCCACAATGTCTTTTTTTTATCACAAAAGATATTATTTGTGCGTCAATCTTCAAAAGTTTTGCTGCATGTACCCCGCGATGCCATTCATCGGACGTATGACATATTAGATAACTCGTGGTACTTTTCCCAAAATATTGTCCCAACAGACCAGAAAGCGAAATGGTAAAGAATACGGCCAAATATCAACCACACTTTAGGTAAGAATTTGTGCATTTACTTTCTTATGTCTGCGTCAATTTTCATGCGGTTTGATGCATGTACCCCGTCTTACTGAGCCTTTTTCTCAGATGTATTACTTATCTGGAAACTCCTTGTACTTTTCTCAAAAACCGATTCCAACTGGCTAGAAAAAGGGCCTGAATTTTTGTCGTTTTTATGGTCGGTTGGGATCTATTTTTGGACAAAGTACAACGATTCTACAAACAAGTCATATATCTGAGGAAACAGCTCAGTAATGCGGGGTACATGCAACAAACAACTTGAGAATTTACACAGACATAAGAAAATTATTGCACAATTTCTTACCTGAAGCGAGGCAAATTTGTCCGTATTCGTTATCCATCCCATCATGCACAATCGCCACCGTGCTGGTGGTGAACTCGGCTAAAGCGATGGACGTTTTTCGCTACAACAAGGTATGGATATTTTTCGTTTAAATGTGAGTTTAAAGATCAGATCAGTTCTTTTCTAATGGCAATGGATTTGTTCTAAAAATAGACCGGTTAACTATATATAAATGTATTGACAAACCGTCAGTATTGTTATAAAATCTAGTAACTACGGCTTTATCGAAGCCGTAGTTACGAGATTTTATAACAACACCGACGGAATACATTGTTCGTGAAAAAAACGTCCCTCACTTTGGCAGAGTTCACCACCAGTGAGAGGGATGGGTGGTTGGACGAGGACACTGGTCATCAGTTTTTTTTTCTAATGGCAATGGATTTGTTCTAAAAATAGACCGGTTAACTATATATAAATGTATTGACAAACCGTCAGTATTGTTATAAAATCTAGTAACTACGGCTTTATCGAAGCCGTAGTTACGAGATTTTATAACAACACCGACGGAATACATTGTTCGTGAAAAAAACGTCCCTCACTTTGGCAGAGTTCACCACCAGTGAGAGGGATGGGTGGTTGGACGAGGACACTGGTCACTCGACAGTACATATTCAAAATTAAGACTGAATACTAGTATGTCAAGTAAGTAAGATTTGGCATCCCAAGAGAAAAATTATATCCACTTTTAAACAAAATGACGAATTTAAGGACCATCCGCGCAAAGCGTCCTCTGTATCTGCCCTTACATGCATCCACACTCAAACAATATCGTTGGAAAGGGTTATCATTTTGTGGCCTAGTAAACAAACAGCGACAATGCAGACAAGGGGAATAAATCACAATCTTCCACTTCGAAGCTACAATACACGGGTGGTAAACAGAGAAACTAGCTCCAAAAAGAGTCAACGGTATTTTGTTTCCTCGTGACATCCGGCCTCTACCGAGGTAGTTGCATAGAACGAAAATCTGTAAACAAAGGTAGGTCACGAACACATTTTTCTACAATTATTTCTTTTACAACGAGTTTTTGAAAAATCCGGCGATGCTGTAATATGAAGAAATGGTCGAAGTTTGTTGTGCACGAGAATATTCGATGTTATTAAGCAGAGTTTGAATACAATCGTTGAAAAACATTTCAAAATCTAAAGTAAAACATTTTTTACTTTCGATTTTGAAATGTTTTTCAACGATTGTATTAAAACCCTGCTACTAATACCGTATACTCCCGTGCACAACAAACTTCGACCATTTCTTCATATTACAGCATCGCCGGATTTCTCAAAAACTCGCTTTAAAAGAAATAATTTTAGAAAATGTGTTCGTGACCTACAAATTTTCGCTCTATGCAACTACCTCTTTTTGGAGCTAGTTTCTCTGTTTACCACCCGTGCAATAGTCCCAGCCGAAATTGACAGTGACGTAGGCTGCTGTTTACTGCTGCAAAACCAATCAATTCGTCTGATTTGCACCGTTACAAATACGAACAGAGTTGATTGGTTGTCAAGTAGTAAACATTAGCCCACGTCACTGTCATTTTCGGGCGGTACTATTGTACGATTTTTAAAATTGTGTATGTTGCACCATCGTATACATCTCTGTCAGCGTAGTTACAGATAAGAGGTGGTAAAATTATTTAAGATTTGTTATTCAAATCCAAACCCTATGTTGTGAATATAATCATTTGAATAGTCATTAGGAGTGGACTTCCTGGGGACAAAGATGGGATTTTTTGACATTTATCGGCCAGCAATTCGAGATTTGAAATTGTAACAAGTGAAAAGTAGGTATACGATATACTAGTATTTTACTGGCTATAAAACCCATATGACACTTTTACCCTATCACGGCCACCAATCCCTCTCATTCATTGCAAAATGCTATGAGCGAAATCTCAGAAGAGGGACTTCCAGCTATGAAGAAAGGGGACCCATTTTGAGTAAGTAAACACACGTTGTTACTTTAAATCGGTTATTTTGCTATTTATGGGTTGAATCTCAAAAATCGGGGAATGCTATTCGATGGGGTAATGAATGATGTGTTATATTGCCAAAGCCCTTTGTTCTAGCTTACCGAGTAAACTTACAATTACTTTCGAAGTGAGTGCACACACACTTATGTTTACAAACAAAACGACACATAAACGACTCCTACGGCACTATCATATGCATTTTTCGAATGAGACATGTTCAGTTTACTATTTTATGGTCCCTTTTAGTATTCCGCACGTACGATTTTGAAAGCCTTCGTTTATTTATGAGAAAAACAAGTAAGCAATGAAGAAGAGCAGTAAGCTATGAAGAAGCGAGAGTAGCTATGAATAAATGGGACCTAGCTATGAAGAAGCGCGGACTTAATAATTCTTTCTTGGCACTCACATATACTGAATGGTTATGCGTTTAGGAAGAATTAAAGACAGAAATTCCAATATTTTTTTTACAAATTTCCATTTGAAAAATCAAATTCTAGACGATAGAACGATATTTATTGTTATGCAGCTTAAACACGTATTTTATGCCAACCGGTAACTTACAGGTGCGTAGGACTGGTAATATTTTAATGGGGAGGGGGCTAAAGCTATTGTCGGAATTTTGATATTATACACAAATCTTTCAAATTGGACCAGTCTAAATTTTGTTGTGAAATAGGCTTTAAATGACCTTGACCACACCAAATGACATTCTCATGTTTTGGAAGCAGTTGCCAGTTCTAGTGAAAACATTTTGAGAGACTTTAACCCATTGGGAGATTTATTACCAAATAGTCTAAAACCTTGATTTTTAGAATCGGTAACAAAAATGTAATCAGAAAAGGATGATGGAACAAGAGGCACAAGAGGGCCTGCAACGCTCTACTGGCTTCAATAAAAGAATTACCCCATAAATGGGGTCTCTAGAATACATACAAGGTTTTTCTAAGATTTGACCCCGTGACCTAATTTTTTACCCAAGTAAACCCAATTTTTTACTCGTCGGAGATTTCATCATTAAAATTATCATGACAAAGTTTCTGGTTTATTGGACAAAAAATGTGGCCTCTAAAGAGCATACACGGATTTTATGATATTTGATACTGTGACCTAGTTTTTTACCAAAGTTGACCCGAATTTGAACTTGTACTATATTTTATTAAGACAATCATTCTGACCACATTTCAGATTGACCGGGTAAAATTTGGCCTCTACAGTGCATACAATGTTCTTCTAAGATTTGACTCTGTGACCTAGTTTTTGACCCCAGTTGACCCAATTTCAAAGTTATCTGATATTTAATCAAGACAACCATTCTGACCAAATTTCAGGTTAATCGGAAAAATAATGTGGCCCGTAGAAAGCATACAAGTTTTTTTAGATATGTGACCTAGTTTATGACCCAGTTGACCCAATTTTAAATATGTACTAAATTTTAATCAAAACGACCATTCTGACCGGATTTCAGGTTAATCGGACAACAAATGTGGCCTCTAGAGTGCATACAAGGTCTTTCTAAAATTTGACATTGTGACCTAATTTTGACCACAGTTGATCCAATGCGAACTCGTCTGCATTTTCAACAGGACGATTGAGTCCTTTCAATGTTTAGTCCGTTCCCGCAGAACACTTCCGGTAATCCGAGTCTTCTCTGATGAAAATTCGCTTGTTGATATTTGGATGTGGCTATTTCCAAAAGATCGCTGTCCCATTCATAAACAAAAGAAACGTACGACACAGCGACATAACTTGTGTCGGATTTTTCTTTTGTTTTTTAATGGGACTGCGCTTTGATGTAAATAGCGACATCCAAATATCAAAGAGCGAATTTTCATCAGAGAAGCCTCGGATTAACCTCCGGAGGCAAACGATGTGTTTATGGGAAATTAACGTTGTATATAATATATGTTAGCGGCAGTACGTAAAATTAGGCAATAAGCTTAATCCCTAGGCAATAAGCTATAGCCTAGGCAGTAAGCTTATTGCCTAAATCACTCTAGGCATTAAGCTTAATGCCTATGTTTTAAGACTATTGCCTGGCAAAAATAGCCAGGCATTAGTCTTATTGCCTAACAATGAAATATGACTAAATTGTTTGATATCATATTTGAAATTGAACATATTTCACAAATATTCACCATTATTTATGGCTTGGAAAGCAAATTGTTGCTTTTGGCTCCTGCATTGAACCAAATAGCCATAATTCCATTTTCTGGAAACCCTTCGAATTACATTTTAGTTAAATGAAATAAACAGATGAATTCTTTTTTAACAATCTAAGTTGGATTATCAGCTGGTGGCCCGGAGTGGATATTGTGCTTGTTATGGTGCTAGTAATGTAAGGAATACATGACTAGAAAATTGTTGATGTAGTGCCAAACACCATTCAGTCAATTGTACAGAAAACTGCAAATGATATCCCCCCAACCTCGGTGAAAAATCAGGTTTTCCATCTGAAATTGGTTCTTACAGGCCTGATACTAATTCCCACGTTAAAACAAGGCAGCGCAACTATCTCAGGTCATTGAGCAACCTTTGCACTGGTGCATTTACATTGATTTGTGTCTAACAAATTAATATTTAAACTTCAGCTTTAAGTTTAAAGTTTGTTCTGGACACAGCTGATGCTTTCACAAGGTAGCCCATAGCTATGTATTACCTTCAATGTTATGATTGACTAAATTACTTAAATTCACAGAAATACCCTAATAATGAACACAGTCAATCAATGCCTAAACTTGACCATTACAAGGGGTTGTAAAGTAGACTCAATTTAGGATGAAACATTTCATTCAATAAACTTAATGCTTGAAATCTTTAGGAGATTGATTTACTAGGAAATACCTTATTGCCTAGGCATTAAGCTTATTGTCCGATTTTACTTATTGCCGCTAACATATGTTAGGCAATAGACTCAATTTCGGATGAAACATTTCAGGCAATAAGCTTAATGCCTGAAATTTTTAGGCAATACCTTATTGACTAGGCAATAACTTATTGCCTAGGCATTAAGCTTATTGCCTGGTTTTACTTATTGCCGCTAACATATACATGAGAATTGTTACTAAAAATAGTAACAAATCGACATTATCAAAACGAGGCTCCCAAAGTTTGCGGAGAAAAAATGACGTCGCACGTGCATTCAATATACAGCGATAAAACGCACGTGCATTCAATATACAGTAATAAAGCGAAGTTTTAAGTGGAACAAAAATAATAAAATTGAATGAATTCGTTAATAGCCGGTAAGATGGTTATTTTATTGGATTTATAGTCAACCGTTCCCCGTTTAAAAATTTCGCCTTTTGCCTCTAACGACGACTTCCGGAGGCTGTCGTGTGTGTGTGTGTGTGTGTGGGGGGGGGGGTCTTAGAGGAAATAACCTAATTCCGACCAACTTTTAGATTGATCGGACAAAAAATTTGACCTCTAGAGTGACTACAAGAAGAAAATAACGGACGCATGATGGACACAACGCAATGACAATAGCTCGACTGGCCGCTAAAACATGTAAATAAGATCTGTTTTCATTCAAAATACATGCAATGTATCTTGTGTAGGCTTAGGATTATTAAAATGTTGGGGTTCTTATACGGTTTGCCAAGTTTTGCCTAAATAGTTTAGAATGACATTGGTGTCCGCATGTGCAGGCCTATGTTATTTACATGATTATATCATCATTCCAAATATCGCCACATTGTATACTGAAAAGTCGTGAAGTAGGCTAATTTGGAAATTAGATTGATCTTACAATCCTAAATGTGAAATAGTATTAGCAATATATTCATATCACATTCCGAGCGAAAATTATAGCGAAAAGGCAAAGTTAAGAGTCAAAATCCGACGCTTGAATATCCGAGCTCTTCTTCATAGCCCATTATATATTCTTCATATCTAGTCCCCTTTATTCACAGCTGATCTCTCTTCTTCATATCATATTACTTTTTTAGCCTTTTCTCTCTATCAGAAAATCAGTCATTGGATTTTAATGGATATATATAAAAGATAAAGCATTCTAAGCTTATGGGACCTGTATAGAAGGGAATAATAGTAGTATTTAAACCATAATTTTTCGATCAATTTTGACATATCTTCAAAACACAGGACTGTGATCGCATGACAAAGCAGTTTGAAGCAAACACGGTGAGACCATGTCGGGGAGACATACTCTAAAAGAAGTTTAAATACAATCACCATCGAATAGCATTCCCCGATTTTTGAGAATCAGCCCAAAACTGGCAAAATCACCGATTTAAAGTAACAACGTGTGTTTACATTCACAAAATGGGTCCCCTTTCTTCATAGCCGGAAGTCCCTCTTCTGAGATTTCGCTCATAGCATTTTGCAATGAATGAGGGGGATTGGTGGCCGTGCCTATAAAATCTATCTATTCACCTAAAATCACTAATGACGCCCATATTGCCTAACAAAAAATCTAAAAAATGAACGTCATAACAGACATGCAAATTTGATTTTTTCCGGAACACGTTTCAAGATTAAAATTCTAAAATTTTGCCCAAGAGATATTTGTCGTTTTAAAGCTACGTATGTTTTCAAAAGGCTGCTATGCATAACATTCTAAAGTAGATATACATACGTTATCATTGTTTTTGGCCAGAAAGAAGTTATTAATTTACTGTATACATGCGTGTCTGTTTCACATTTTAAAAACTATATATTGATACATTGATTTTGATACTTATCCTCTGTTTTTTTCTGTCGAAATATATTTTCTGGCCATTAGTACTACGTCATGTGTACGTGAAAATGTCATTTTTCCCAATGTTTAAAAATCAATGTGAATCAATTATGGTTAAGTGTCAAGCACCAATCGAGTTGTGTCTTTTAGGACCTGCGAAGCAACCACAAGCCATCCTTATTTTGATAAAACAGGTTACAATCACACTTTAGATAATCATTAAAATTATACCAGACAAATCGATAAATGGGTAAATCATAACGTTTGTATCATGAAATGAGACTACTTAAATATTTTGTCTTTCTATTCTACATTTAGATTATTTTCATCCCGAATCACTGTTTTTCTATAGGTAGTGTCATTTTCTAGTCCATATCGTTTAATGCCTTTAATTTCCTATTACTTGAGGCCATGTTTCATCATATAAATAATGACTACGTGATTCTGTATTGCGAAACAATCTTTCTCAATTCACAGTCGAATATCAATGTGTCTCACGTGTCTCTGTAAATAAAACTTGACCACATGGCTTAAGAAATGCCAGAGTACTCATGAATTGCCTAAATTTTCGTTCTCGCCTTTGAATTGTGCGAATTTCAATATCACGTATGTATTGTGGTACTTTACGTAGAAAAAAGATAAATTGATAAAGGAATACCTTGTAAAAATCCCTCTGATTATTTGATTTTAACAAATTATACAACGCCATAAAACGATTTAAACAATCCAAGAAGTCATATCAACAACGAAAACTGTTAATCTAGTCTTTTTGGTAACGTATGTATTGTTCACTTAAATTGCCCTTCAGGAAAATTTGTGATTGCAAATTTTACAAATAAGCAACGATATAACGCAGATCTTTCATGTTTACGTAATTTTCATACCTCCCCAATACTGTAGTGTGACATAACTTGCAAAGTTTGGCATATTTATCACGTATGTATCGATAACGTATGTATGGAAAGAGACATATAAGGTAACAAATAATCTTTATACATAAATTTCGTCATTTCGCCAAGTTTTCCTTTTATTAACAGATGAAAGTTTTACACAATCAAAAGATTACAATTCTTTTAAGATGAAATATGTCTTCTCTAGATTGGAAGAACGTATGTATCGATATGAAATTACGGTCTTGCAAATTGACGATATTTGGTTGAATACAGACCTTTGGCTTAAAATAACCACCAAAGCGGTTTTATATATGTTATCTTACATATCTGAGGAGGCGTTGTATGTGTAGAAAACATAATATTGTTGACTTTTATAACCCGTAAGTGCTTCATTTTCTAAAGTATAACGTATGCGTCCAATATCGAGCGACATCCACTTGAGAACAAGCCATGCTGGGCAATATGGTGCAACTAGATAAAACACACGAAAAAACATTGCCTGAATATGTGTGTAAACAAATAATTATGATTAGATTTAACTGGTACATCCTGATTCGTTTTCAAGTCAGATTTTAGCGCGATTATTGGGTGCGCGACAATAACGTATGTATCGTTTTTCTAACTTTGCCATGGGATTTATCGGAAAATATTTGTCTCTCGGAAAACGCATTATTTTCGAAGACAACCGGGTACAATTGACTTAATTTTCACAAACAGTTTTCAACCGAAATCTATTTCTTAAAAGCTGTACCCCCCTGCGACATTTAAAATATGAAAATGGGCGTCATTAGTGATTTTGGGTGTATTAGACCAATGGCGCCTTTTGACGAGTCTTATTGTTACAAGCATAGAGCTTTGGAAAATTTTGCGAGCCAGTTTTTGGCTTATGAGACACCTTTTTCTAAATGCACAGTATTGGTCTACGGTGACCATTTATTTGTCAAGCTGGCAGCTCACCAACCGCTCGCTTCTGTTCTAACTTTCATGTGTATTCGAACCTTAGATCTCCCGCCTACAATGCGGATGCCCTAGCCATTAGGCCACGGAAACGGTATTCCAACCATAGATTTATAAAAACAAGATGTGTTGGTGAAACACGAATGCCACAAAAATGTCAATGTTAAGTTTTCATGTAAACTTTTTATGTAAAGGGTTGGTAAGGGTTAGTGGATGACATTGAGGAATGTCATATGGCATGGAACAGATAGATATCGTTGATAGAAGGTTACTAACCAAATTGTTTGTATGTTGAATACTTTAACCCTTTCCCAAACGTCAAAATTTTAGGGTGATCCACTTCAAAAATTGCCCAAAATGACAAGATGGAAGTTATTACAGATAGAATTTGTGTAAAATATGGCAGAGAAAATATTGAGACAAAAGGAGAAACTGCTGGTTATCAGCAGTTTCTTCTTTTGTTTCAATGTTTTCCTAAGCATTTTCTATTTGAGACGTCAAAACCAGGTCTTGTTTGGGAAAGGGTTAAGAGAAAATGTCAGTGTAAAGTTTTCGTACAGACAGACGGATAGACAGACTCGAGTAAAACATTTTGCCCCGGAACTCACGATACGGGGGCATAAAAATAGATTGATTTGATATCTTCTTCATCCCTTTTAAAACTGGACAAGATCATCATCTAATCTAAAAAATTGTTGTTTGGGAAAGGGTTAAACTCATGTCACGATGATGTCGGGAAGAAAAGACAACATTTCCAGATGACAAAAATTACATCTATTATGGAAGAAGATAAGCTTTATTCGAACAAGCATTTTGGATTTCCGTTGCCATGTAACCAATACTTCCGGTAAGTTCGGCTAGTCTCGTAATACTTCGGTCCTTCGACAACAATGCTTTCTGAAAATAAAATGTGATTATATTTGGTTATTTCAATAAACCATTTCCAAATGATTCTCAGTGTTTTCTTCTTGGGAGCAACGATAATATCAAAGCCTTTTCTGTTAGGTATGTCAAAGCCAGGTCTCGTTTGGAAATAATTTAATCGTTTGTAAATGAGTTACAGACGACGACAATTCTTTTATTTAAAAAGATTTGGTTTTCTTAAATACGGTGGGGATTGTGCACCATGGGATGATCAACAACTACGGCTTAATTAGTCCTGCTTCATGCAAGAGATTTTGCAATAACTTTCTTATTTCTGCGTCAATTTTCAACCGGTTTTTGCGTCACCCGGCCACTGAGAAATTTCCTCAGACGCTTTTATGCCAAAAGACGAGAATGCTGATTATAAGCATTTCCTTCTTTTGCCGGAATGTTTTCCTAGGCTATCTCTACCAAGGAAGACAAAACCAGGGTCAGTGTTATCAACGATGGTACGACCAAAATCGACGGGAAATCAATTTTGAATTTGTCGTAGTACCGTTTATGTATTAGATAGAGGCTGTATAGTAGATTCTACGCGATATAAACGTTCAAAAGGCGCAGCCTTTGAACGTTTATGTCGCGTAGAATCTACAATACAGACTATATCTGACTTAGTGTTCGTCAAACAATGGAAACAAACGCTTCTACTGTCGTTCTTCAAACCACGCCTCCGACCGGAGCTACTATCGAGCGGATCGGGGCGTGGCTATGTATATCCGTGACATAAACTGACCGGCAGTGCGTTTATGTGAAACATAGCGCCGAAATTTTCAAATATACTGCAATTTCATTGGTCCAAAAACTAGGACGAACACTAAAATAGGTTACAGGTCCCCAGGTTTAGTTGTGTATAATCATTTACATGTATAGTCCATTAATAACATTATAGCACATGTTTACAAATACACTGAACAGATCTTCTAAACCGCCATGGCATGTAACTTTATATATCTCCATATATATTTTAGATAGGGGCTTGAAATTTTCAAATAATAAAGATTAACCATTTTCACAGAAGATGTTTAAATTTCATTGATGCTTTTTGACAATAACATGACTAAATGGCAAATTGAAAAGGGTCACTGTCACGTCTACATTTTCGCATCAGAAAGGTAAACTGTAAGTACGGGATGTGACATCACTCTGCGTCAATAACTCTGATTGACAACGAGCCCTCATTCAGTTGCAGCTATCTGGGAAGTACTAAGGTGTCATTCCAGACATTTCAGTAGCCTAGGTATGTCTGCCACACTTCCGGTTGCATGGCATTTGTGCCAAAACTTATTGTAACGTCTTTTGATTACATTGGAGCATTTTTCCGATTTGAATTAATCTGCGCATCAAATCTGAGTGATGTTTGTTGACTGTTAACAAAAATGTCGGTCAGTCCTCACTTAGGAATTCTTTGATGGCGTTCTACGGAATACAATACGTACTATAAAAAGAACAAAAAAATCCAATTTGTAAACATAACTTTGTATCCTCTCCAGAAGCATACAGGCGTCAAGGATCTATAAATGATATGCATAACCGATTCATAAGTCATGTCTTTTGTCAAGAAAGGTACATTTGGAATAACAATAATTTGTATGGTACACTGTACGGATCATGATCTGTGGTGCATTTTGACAAGGTTTTTGGGGCCATATTACTCGTTAGAAAGAAGCAACATGAAAATAACCAATGCATTTAACAATGTCGGCATATCATCACTTTTGAATGCTTTATTGTGTTCTACGGAATATAATACGCGCCAAAAGAATGCTAAAATACAGCTTGTAAATAAAAATTTAAATCGTCTCTATTAGCATACACACGTCAAACATCCATTACAGACATGCTAAATTCGTGAAAGAGACATGTCATCTGTCAGAAAATGTACATGTGAACTAATAATGTTTTGTATGGTGGACTCTGAAGGCCATGCTCTGTGGTGCACTTTGACACGGTTTGGTTTCCGTAAAATTCGCAATACAGAAGGCAATTGGAAAACAGTTAATGCATTTAGCAGTATCACGAGCTACCTTTTGAAACATGCATACGTCACTGAAAAGGGTACATGCCTTATTCATAATGACGTCACTTCTGATAAGCCCCACAGTACGACCCATATCACTGAAGGACATCCGGCCCATTGAGTTGCCTTTTTTTTTGACAAAATCGGCATGTCGGATCAATATGAAGTAATGCTAAAGTAAACGTTGTGCAATTTAACTCATCAAATCGTGCGCCACGTGCAAAAACGGTTTTATATCAAAGCCTCTTCACACATGAAGTTTTTGTTTTGATTTAGACTTTACCGCGTTAAATCGATAGCTAGTGATCACAAAACCTAATGTGCATAATGTTGTTTCAAACGAATTTTTCGTTTTTCATTTACGCAAAAAAATCTGTTCTGAAAAGTGGCGGTTTAGAACATCTGTTCAGTGTATTACCTGTGTCATTTGGGGAAACTCGTTCTTCATTTTCAATGTAATTTTGCATGCATTGGTTCGAACCTTGCAGGTGTAAGTCTTACACCTGCAAGTTTCGAACCATTTCATGCAAAAGTTTGGAGTTTGATAATGTGTTGTTTACATAGGTAATATTTATAAACACGTGCCATAATATACACTTAAAGACACTTCTAACGTAACACGTATCTTTTTGAAAATAAATGAAAATTTAATAAACCATTTTTCACAAAATTTTCATCAAATTTAATTCATTCATATTGGTTAAATATCTGCAAAATTCATAGAGAAATATTGAGTAGAAATTATTTAATTTGATTTTCATATAATATGACTAGAAAACAAAAAGTCGCAATAAAGCCGAGCGAGCTGATAACGTAAATTCGTGTTATTCATGCACAGCAGTAAAGTTTATGACATTCTGCTAACATTCTGTTTGTCCGCAAAGGACACGAAGGCATCCATTCTCATTGACAAAGCATAATTTTATAATGAATCTTTCCGGGATAGCTTTCCACTAGTCCCTATTAAGTTCGTGTTCCAGTTGATGAAAATTTCTTGGAGCAAAAAGGCGAGATACAAATTAACAAATTAAGTGATTTCATGCTACACTGACAAGTGCAAAACATTATTTCTTAAACAAAATAGGTGCACATGAATTCTAATATTGTTTCGCACGTGAAAGCATGTTATCAGATCTTATGAAGCAGAAGTTCGAGATATGAGCATGATTTGCACGGGTGGGCATCAGGGGAGCTACCTCGAAAATGTGTTAACGTAAATTTGTTCCCACGCCACATCCGGTAACTGTCGAGGTAGTGGAAATCCCCGTATTTTGACAAACGGACAAAGGTGAGCTGTCGCTTTTATTTGTTTTTTCTTCCAAAGAGCGCATTACTTAAAAATCTGGCGATGCAGTGCAATACCACCATGTTTTAACAATGCATGAAGACCGAAAACTCCATTATATAGTGGAAAATACGAGCAGGACGACATTAATTCCGGGACTGGTGGATTGCATTTTCGCCCTGTGTTGACATATCGGCAGGCATCTCGAGGCAGATATTGTACTTTATTTTCAGTCTCTGACCACTATCACATGTTTTGATGCAACGCGTAGTCAAATTGACTACAATGAAGCAAAAATTTCAGATGTTCTGGTCTCCTGAACAGATTACCTGCCCAAAACGCATTCGAGTTGTTCCCACACCATCGAGGTAGCGGTAATTTATCGAGATAGTTCCCACGCGTCCCAAACATCTAGCCTTCTGATATATTGATGTGTTGATACACTTTAATGATTCTGGGCAGCGACCTAATGGCTAGTTGGCGAAAATCAGTTCCGCTAGTCACAGAACTGTGATGCACGTGCAATATCTTGTTATAGCAGATTTTTTGAGAAATTTTGAAACAATGAGCAGGAACTGTCCCAATCACAACATAAATCCCAACCTGAAACCCATTCATGAAGAACAGAGACAACTATTAATCTTACTTCCCAGAATACCGGAAGTGCCTATCTTGAATTAAGACCTCCGTAAATAGCCTACAAACCCACCTAGAAACAATACAGCTGATAAATTTCTCTTTTCTGCAGGTACATTTGGGTTTGGCGGAATCAGTACTATAACTTGATTTTCAGGTGTAGGTCTCTGATTGGGGTAAGCAGTACTGCGTTTTGTTTTGATGTAGATGTTCCTGAAAAATTGAATAAGTTAAATTGTGGATTTTTATGCTTTCCGGTCATTTTATGTGTCCAAACACGTTCATTTTCTGGTGACTGAGTGACAAACTCTTGGAAAAAAGGATGCTAACGCGGCTTACAATATGTTCTCTTTGTATTGGTACTTAAATGTATTTTTGTTGTTACCCACGTGGGTTTCAGGTTGGGTTTCAGGTTGGGATTTATGCTGTGATTGCGGCAGTTCCTGTTCATTGTTTCATAAGTTCTCAAAAAATCTGCTATAACTAGATATTGCACGTGTATCACAGTTCTGTGACTAGCGGAACTGATTTTCGCCAACTAACCATTAGGTCGCTGTCCAGAATCATTAAGGTGTATCAACACATCAATATATCAGAAGGTTAGATGTTTGGGACGCGTGGGAACTATCTCGATAGATTACCGCTACCTCGATGGTCTGGGAACAACTCGAATGCGTTTTTGGGCAGGTAATCTGTTCAGGAGACCAGAACATCTTAATTTTTTTCGTCATTGTAGTCAATTTGACTACGTGTCGCATCAAAGCATGTGATAGTGGTCAGAAACTGAAAATAAAGTACAATATCTGTCTCAAGATGCCTGTCGATATGTCGACACAGGGCGAAAATGCAATCCACCAGTCCTTGGATTAATGTCGTCTTGCTTTTATTTTCCACTATTTAATGGGATTTTCGGTCTTCATGCATTGCTAAAACATAGTAGAATTGCACTGCATCGCCCGATTTTTTAGTAATGTGCTCTTTGAAAGAAAAAACAAATGAAAGGGAGAGCTCACCTTTGTCCGTTTGTCAAAATACGAGGATTTCCACTACCTCGACATTCCCGGATGTGGCGTGGGAACAAATGTACGTTAACACATTTTCGAGGTAGCTCCCCTGATGCCCACCCGTGATTTGGTGAGGCTGCTTTGATGCTATTGAATTCTGCAGTCGCCTTGGGTTTTGTGACTTTTCATATCTGAGTCTTGTTAAAAAACATTAATATCTTTATGTTTGGATCAACCGATTTGGATAAAATTTACAGAATACATGTAAATGTTATTGATTTATATTTGCTGAAAATTTCATAAATTATACTACATTATTGATTTAATTATGATGAAAAATGTAGGTGTTGCGATGGAAGTGTCTTTCAGTGTAGTGACCGGACTGAAGCGTGCTAATTGCTTGAAAATGTAAACGTAACCCACCTCAAACATATCCTTTCCGATTGTACCAAGTTTCAACAAATTTCTATCTATCTCGGTCATCCGATACACGAAGCAGCCAGAGCTAGTAACGATAACGGCTTTCATCTGTGGAAAATAATGGAAAAAATAAAATGAACATAAGATTTGAACCTGAAATAGCTTCTGGATTTAAAAGATACCAAGTTTATGACTGTAGCTAAAAGGTCATAATCTATTTACCCATTACTAAAACAAAGCCTGAATACGATGCCCCCACCAGAATAGCATCGGAAATCACAGAGACAAACTTGTTCTAATTTGAACAATTCTTTTTTGTGTTGCAAGATATACGTACACTCAGCGTATTGTCATACATTATGACCGGACCTGCCGTAGACGTCGTTGTTGGTTGTGGGTTTGATCTTCTGGTAGTCGCCAATGTTGGACTGCTTACTGTTTGTGATACTGGGGTCTGGGAATTAAATAGGTGTAAAAGATCAGATGAGAAAAGGACTTGAAAACAGAGAACAGTTCAAAAATTCGTGTACTTATTTTATTGGCCCCGGTGTATGCCTAGCCTACTTATTTCAATATTGACTAAAAGAGTCTTAACCGTAAAACAACAAAGAATAATTTGTCGAAATGGCGAAGTATATTTAAACATTTAATTTAATTTACAAATATTGTGGTGACGCAGGGAAAAAGGAAAATGTGATAAATACATGAATCTTACTGAGTTTTTTAGACCGCAGGAGTCAACTTAATTGGCATCTATTTCTGTTACTCGTTTGCCAATTTGAATCAACAAAGATGTTCGCCAACTATTCATCACTTGTCTGATTTCAAAACAACACCATACCTTCAAGCAATCCGATTGGACGAGACATACCATATAGTAATAGTACCAATAGTATTAATTGACACGAAATTCTAAACATAGATTGGGTTCGCAACAGTACTCTAATATGACTAGGCGAATCTGATTTATTGTAATGTAAATGAATATTGCGCAAAAACTCACCGACGTTTGCTGAATTGTTGACACAGTAGAAGTACTTGAATTGAGAGCATACCGCATCAATAAGTAAATATCACGGTCACCGCACCATCTGAACATGTCCGGTGTTAGACCAGGGTCACTGTGGTATATCTGATGTTCAGGAGCAAAACCAATGATGTCACGAAAAACTGTCACCTAAATATAAAGCAAAGTACGAAAAAAACACACATACAACTTATTCAGACTACTGGTATATCACTGCTTTTCAACAAATGAATATTGAATATATTATAAACTATATTAAGATAAGGCCTGCGTAGTGCACTCCCTGTATAATCGTTATATTTCGACTTATTCCGTGGCATTCGTAAGTCCCAGCATACACCAAACATTTCCGATAATGTCTGATAGTAGTTCCCGCTTTTTAAAGTACCGTTAGATGCAATATCGGCAGTTTCCGTAAAAATGGAAATATCTCAGATGCTCAGATTTCAGGGAAAATGTTTCTAAATTGTATGAAGAGTATGCAAAAGAAAACCAACAAAAGCCAAAATTTCAAGTGTTGAGAGCAATGATTGAACATTACTTTCCTTTAAAATCGTCTATTCGCACCATACAGAGTTCGTTCCATAACTGGTTACATAGCCCATTACACAGGCCTTACCTTAACAAAGAACAGAAAAGGAGAGTCCTGCCTACATCTTATTCAAACTACTAGTATCATGTATACATGTATACTCGTATTATGAAAAAAAGTTAATATCGACCATCAGGTTAAAGGGGCTCATTCTATGTTTGTATGCTTCCGAACTGTTCGGGAACTCATATTTGTGCATGGAAAAACAATTAACAATGCATAAAAACCTCAATCTCGACGAAAAAACATCTTTCCTTTGCTATAGATCAATCCTTTACAAGCGTGTTTACACATTCTATTTTTACTTCAAAACAAGACAAGGTCAAGGTCAACGAGACACACCTCCGCGATATTAACACACCGTACAACCGGCTGTGTCGATGACGGTGGCCTTGTTTGCGAGGAATACGTGAAAAGGTTTATTTTGTACAAGCACTGAACATTTATACGCGTATTTATCAACTATAGAATACCAAAGATCCTTTCGTTTATTTATAAAAGTAAATTCATTTGACCTACCATGCACATGACATCAGATACCGAAACTGTCTTCGCTGACTTTCTACGCAGCCGGTTGTACGGTGTGTTAAATTCCGCTGAGCACAGATGACGTATCTCTGACGTAATTGATTTTTGAAGGTTGGGCATATGTAGCCGTTACAAAACAAAAACAAGGACGACTAGCATGTTATTAATTGACTTGGATTTTAACGTATACAACCCATCATTAGCACCAAAGAGCCAGAGGCGAAATTTGAAAAGTGCCAGTAAATCCAAAACTGTGTTATATTTCTACTCCAATTACAAAAATAAGCATTTAGAACGGTTTAGAATTTTTAATTAATGCATAGTTATGGAAATATTTGACAAGAATGTGATAAATTACCTCCCTTGCATATGAATATAGAGTAAAAAGATATTTGTAATTTTTTTTCTTCTTGAAGCATTATCTTGAAATCCGGCACGGTGAATCAACTTATTTGAAGTGTATTTACAAGAGTGTGTAATTTGATGCATGTCCCATGGCTAGAAAGTGGAGATTTTAATGATGGGTCGTATACCTTAATACTAAATAAAGCTCGACGAGTGGTAACAATGGACATAAATGATCTACCCCTTCAGGTTGGTAATTTCATACGTTATTTCTGGTTTGTAATTATTGTGCCATTTGCATTTTCGACAGCCTAGCTCGTCCCCCTTTAATATGTCTGGGGTTACAGTTAGGCCATGGCCCTGGCCACTGTGGTACCAATTATGTCATGAAACATTGTCATCTAAAAAGCAGTTAAGGGTACAAAAAATCATGTTGGTCTTAAAAATACATTAACCCTTTCCCAAACAAGAATTGGTTTTGACGTCCCCAGAAGAAAAGGCTTAAGAAAACGTTGAAGCAAAAGAAGAAAATTATGATGACCAATATTTCCTCCGTTTGCCTCTATATTTCCTAGACATTATTGATCATAATTTCTAATTTCATAACCACCAATTTTGTCATCTGCAGCAGCTATTAAAGTGGATCACCCTATAGTTTTGTTGTTTCGGAAAGGGACCCTTTTCCAGATTCCGGCTATTTTGTATTTCCTGACAATTTAGACCAATCAGCATTCTTTCGAAAAAATATATCGCTGCTTTGCAACAAAACCTCGTATCTGCAGCTTAAAATAAGCTGCAGATACGAGGTTTTCGTTGAAAAGCGACGATATTATCTAATTAACTTACAATAAGCCTTTCTCGCACCAGGTCGTTTTTAGCCTGTTGTAGTTCCGTTTGTGTCAACTTGACCATGAAACACGTGCTCTCTGTCACAACTACCATAGTATTCTGGAAAAAAGGAAATTAAGCATTTTCCAAACGGCGAAAGTTTAGACTAGTCTAAAATATGAACGGAGATGTAGACGATAAATAATTGATGTAAAAAGGTAGCCTATACTAGTAATTAATCCGAGTCTTCTCTGATGAAAATTCGCTCTTTGATAGGCCTATTTGAATGGCGACATCCAAATGTCAAAGAGCGAATTTTCATCAGAGAAGACTATGGTTAACTAGTAATGTAATGTGCTATAATTTGAATATCTAAAATTCTTTTAAAAAGCATACAGAGCCCTTTTTTCGTTTTGATTTCAACTTTTCAAATTTTCAAAAATGAACAATTGGCATACAAGAAGTAACCGAAAGTTTCAATCATAGATTTACCTTTATGATATCTTGACCCTTTCCCAAACAACACCTGCTTTTGATGTCCCTATTAGAAAACAGTTGGGAAAACATTGAAACAAAAGAAGAAACTGCTGATAACCAGCAGTTTCTCCTTTTGTCTCAATATCTTCTATGCCATATTTTACACAAATTATATCTGTAATAACATCAATTTTGTCATTTGTGGCAGTTTTTGAAGAGGATCACCCTAAAGTTTTGCCGTTTGGGAAAGGGTTAAGGTATATTAATAAAAGTAGGCTACCAATCAAAGTGCTTATCTTAAAGCTACCAATCAACGTAATTAGAAAATCATGCTTAAAAAAGGCGAGACGATAAACTCGACTTAGAGCAAGCTTTACTTTAGTACCACTTTTAATGTTTTTTAGAACAACACTATTTTTCACGTGCCACCTTTCCCACAGGCCTGGGCTTGGCATCCCTTATTATCATACGCCCGAAGGTATGTTATGGCCCTGGTCGTCCGTCCGTCCGTCTGTCCGTCCATTAGCAAGTTCTTGTGTGCGCAACTCCTCCTTCAGTTTTAACCGGAATTTGATTTCGTTCTTGAATTATCTGCCCTTGAATTTAAGGAAAAATGTCCATTTTCTCAAAAATGCCCATTTTCTCGTGTGCGCAACTCCTACAGTTTCAACCAGAATTTAATCAAACTAGCCACAATGAATATCTATGGTGTCTGGTGGTGCAAACAAAATTTTTATAACATTTCGTGTTTGAATTATCTGCCCTTGAATTGAAAAAAATGCCAATTTTACTAACAAGCCTTTATCGGGCGTATATGCGCCGCTCTGCGAAGCTCTTGTTTTGGCATGGAAAGCAATGAGTCAAAATAAGAAAATATTGTTACAAAATAACCAACAATTTCTACTGCTGCCTCATTACTTTTTGTGTTATATTGCACAAAATGCTATGACTTCTTTTTCATCTCTGGCAGCTTTCGCATTTGATATAGTCTATAGATATTATTGCCATTTTGGGAAATGGTAGGGTGAATACGGTATTTTACTTGTTAGTTCTGTTCTGGTGGGGTTCTTGTCAAAAAGCGGAGATGCGGGAAATGTTTAACCTTTGAAGGCTTTCTCAAACGGCAAAATTTTAGGGTGGTCAATTTTCACCCTTTCCCAAACAAGACCTGGTTTTGACGTCCCTATTAGAAAAGACTTGGGAAAACATTGAAACAAAAGAAGAAACTGCTGGTAACCAGCAGTTTCTCCTTTTGTCTCAATATTTTCTATGCCATATTTTACACAAATTCTATCTTTACTAACTTCCATTTTGTCACTTGTGGCAGTTTTTGAAGTGGATCACCCTAAATTTTTGCTGTTTGGGAAAGGGTTAAAGCTGCTACAGGGGACAACGTTGGTGTTGGTAAAGAAATGATTTAGGTAGATCTACAATATACTCAAGAAAATATTGAGGCAAAAGGAGAAAATCGTCGTTGTAAATGCAATACCTCGTATCTCCATTTTGGAAAATTTTAAAGGGGAGGGGAAAACATGATACAACTTTTCCCAAACTGAAATGTTTTACTTGAAATTTGGACATATTGTTCACAAATAATGTGTCGTTAATACTGATCAGTAAAAATATCTCAAAACCGGCAAAATTTGTCTTAACTGGGCACACAAGTTTGTACTTTGAAAATCGCAAGAATCGACATACGAGGTTTCTTCTTTTGCCTCAATGTTTTCCCATTGATCATTATAAAGGACCACAAAACCAGGTCTAGTTTGGGAATGGGTTAAATCACTTACTTTTACGTGCTCAACATGAACGGTGACTGTGTGGTGTTCAGCACGCTCAGATCCATCAATGGCCGATAAAAGCGCAACAAAGGTGGAGAGCAACAGTATCTGGAAGTGAAATGAAGTCCACCCCTAATGAGATTCACGCGACGTCGGAATTACTCAGACGTCGCCGTAGCCATTCGGCGGCGGAATGTTCCACGATGACACCAAAATAAACATCGCACGAAAAATTCCGACGTTGCGTGAATCTCATTATGGGTGGAAATGGATGCTATGTATAATCATACTTTGAATTGTTTTGAAATTAATTTAAGGTATGCAACCCATCATTAGCACTAAAGGGCCAGGGGCGAAATTTGAAAAGAGCCATTAGTTCCTAAACTGGCAAAGTTCTGCGTTACATTTCCATTCCAAATACAAACATAAGCATTAAGGTTAAGAATTTTGAATTATGCATACTGAAAGAATTATGTGACAAAAATGTTCAAAATTACCTCCCTTGCATATGAATGTAGAGTAGGCCTAATGTAATATTTGTAACTTTTTTCTTCTTGAAGCATAATCTTGAAATCCTGCACGTTGAATCAACATATATGAAGTGTATTTACAAGTGTGTGTAATTTGATGTATTTCGTATGACTAGAAAGTGGCGTTTTAATGATTGGCTGTATACCTTAAAAGGGACATTGAAAAGTTGGAAACGGAAGAGAAACTTAACAAGAACGCAATTTGTCGAACTCCGGATGTCTCGAAGTAAAATGATGCTCCCTATCATACTGTATAGTGTCACTGGTGGTGAACTAAAACAATTTCCCGCTACAACAAGGTATAGATAATTTGCGTTTAACTGCGAGTTTATAGATTTTTTTTCTAATGACAGTGTACTTGTTCTAAAAACAGACCGGCTTCACCATTTTTTATTGACACACTATCGGTGTTGTTTTAAAATCTCGTAACTACGGCTTCGATAAAGCCGTAGTTACTATATTTTGTAACAACACATTGATCGCGAAAAAACGTCCCTCGCTTTGGCCGAGTTCACCAACAGTGAGTGTAGAGCATGATATACTAGTAATGTCAGTGTTGTTGCAAAACCTCGTATCTCTAACTGTTTAAGGCTGGATATACGAGGTTTTGCAGTAACACCGACGATATGAATGTGATCCGTCTTTCTAAAAGGGATTTCTGGGAAACGTGAAAAAGTATGACAGGTGCAATTTGAAGGAAGATGCAGACGACATTGTCAACCTGGCGATTGTTTAAAGAAAAAAAACCTTGCTGGGTTGAAATAATAACTGGGGAAATAAATAAATAGTTTGCTTTTTGAGGATGTTCGAAAGTTAACGTGATACAGAGAAAAAAAATTCTTCTGTTTTCATTGAAAGAAGTTTTGATCTTAGCCTGCCTTTGCAATCCGCGCTACAGCAATAATTTTTGTATACATGTCTCTTTCACGTATTATTTTACCTTTCGGCTGATCTATAATTTAACTGCATTGGAAGGTTGAAAGTTACTTACAAAGTCCATGTTTATACCTAGAAAATTCCCCGTCTTTAGAACAATCTTGATATCAGCGGTGAAGGCAAAAAGTGTGTAACTGTGTCACTTTTAGCATTCAATTTACATCTTTAAACCGTCGTACAAAGACATAGAATCTCTTATCTTTTTGATGTATGCTATCCTTTTATGGTTATGAAGATATAAAGTAGAAAGAACAGTACAATGCTTTTCAACACAAACTTTGTAACTGCATCTTAAAACAAGCTGCAGTCACGAGGTTTTTGTTGAAAAGCGACGATTTGCATAAAAACACTAATTCAGCCCTTTCCCATACCCAGTTTTAATGATCCCAAATATGGAGCCAGACGACCAAATCAACGTGCCACAAAGTATCGTATTGTTTAAGGTAGGCTAATCATCACTGGTGGTGAACTCGGCCATAGCGAGGGACGTTTTTTCGCGATCAATGTATTCCGTCGGTGTTGTTATAAAATCTCGTAACTACGGCTTTATGTCAGGAATAAACTGGAAGTGTTGGATTTTTGAAAAATCAACTGATAAACAAGGTGTCAAACTGTCACAAGATACGCCCGTAACACTGCTTTATGTTGACAGGGGGAGCAGGTTGGTAAAAGTTTCATGGTCCTAGCTATTATACTTTTCGAGATATGCCCTGGACAAAAATAAAGAACGAAAAATAACAAAAGGCAATAACTAAAGAAAAAGGCCAGGTAGAATTATGGTTCTTTTGCACTGCACTCCCATTTGATGAGATCTATCCACCCATGAAGTATCATCATCCTAGCTATTATACTTTTAGAGATATACTCCGGACAAGATTCAAGTATGAAAAACAACAAAGGGCAATAACTCAAAGAGTAAGCCAGGTAGAGTTATGGTTCTTGTGCACTGCACTCCCCCTTGGTGAGATCTATACACCCATGAAGTTTCATGATCCTAGCTATTATACTTTTAGAGATACACTCCGGACAAGATTCAAGTATGAAAAACAACAAAGGGCAATAACTCAAAAATTAAGCCAGGTATAGTTATGGTTCTTGTGCACTGCACTCCCCCTTGGTAAGATCTATACACCCATGAAGTTTCGTGATCCTAGCTATTATACTTTTAGAGATATACTCCGGACAAGATTCAAGTATGAAAAACAACAAAGGGCAATAACTCAAAGAGTAAGCCAGGTAGAGTTATGGTTCTTGTGCACTGCACTCCCCCTTGGTGAGATCTATACACCCATGAAGTTTCATGATCCTAGCTATTATACTTTTAGAGATATATTCCGGACAAGATCCAAGTATGAAAAACAACAAAGGGCAATAACTAAAAACAATAAGCCAGGTATAGTTATGGTTCTTGTGCACTGCACTCCGTAATGATGAGAAGAATATAACTGTAAAGTTTAAAGTCAATCGGACTTAAGGTGACAGAGTTATGCTCCGGACAAAGAAGTGAACGCCGCCGGACGCTCAGACGCCGGACGTCACGGGTGATCCCATAATACGTCCCGCCTTCGACGGGCGTATAAAAAGTTATTGAAGATAAACCAAAATTTTGGTTTATCTTCAATAACTTTTTTATCAGTTGATTTTTCAAAAATCAACCACGTCCACCTAATCCGTGACGTCTGTCAACATTCTCTGCTTCAAACCGAATTCAATTCGGTCCAGTATTAACAAAATTATTGAAGATTTTTGAATTTGTTGTGTCACGTGATTATACACCGTGCATAACCTGTTACTAAAATTACACGTTAATACGGAAAATTAATACCCTACATACCTTGATAATATAGGTCATACCTTGAATTAAGAGACTGTTCTACTTTCGTTTTCAAGTGGTAAGTTATTTTTTGTTTAAATAAACTTATAAAACGGCGTCTTTGCCAGCTTGCATGCATAGACTAAGATGTGTTGAAAACTATTCTCCAATCCTCTTTTCAGTTTGACCTTTTCTCGAACAACAATTTTCAACTCAAATTGAAATGAGATCGAAATCAAGTTTGAAATTCGGGAGTTTAAATAGAATAAGAGCGTCGGCCAACGTTTCCAAAAGTTTTATTCCTCAACCCTTTCCCAAACGACAAACTTTTAGGGTGATCCACTTCAAAAACAGTCACAAATGACAAAATAGATGCTATTAAAAATAGGATTTGCGCAAGATATGGCACAGAAAATTTTGAGACAAAAGGAGAAACTGCTGGTTATCAGCAGTTTCTTCTTTTGTCTCAATGTTTCCCAAGTTATTTCTATGAGGGATGTCAAAACCAGGTCTTGTTTGGGAAAGGGTTAATGGCGTTTTCCGATTGTTTTACCTTTGGCAGTGATTGCAAATAGGGTTTCCCGTCATTCTGAATAGTAAAGTGTCTCTTCCTAATTGCAAACAACGCGACAATTTGGATTTCAATTTGAATGATTAATTATGACCCAAATCGTTCCCAGAGTCTAAACCCTGGTTAAATGGTTTTGTAATAAACAGGTACGAAATTTCTTAGCCTTTTCCCAACAAGGAGCATATGCTATTACAGGCCCGTAGGAAGCAATTTCATATTGGGGGGGGGGGGGGGGGGGGGCTAAAGGCCTTGTCCTGAATATTGGGGGGGCTAATTTGAATTTTTCCAAAATTTTCAGTGTAAAAATTAAGAAAATTCGGCATTTTTGGCCAACTTTGGGGGGCTTAGCCCCCCCCCTAGTCCCCCTGTTCCTACGGGCCTGTGCTATTAGAAAATGCTTGGGGCAAAAGGAGAAACGTTGGAAATCATCACTTTCTTTCCAATGTTTTCCGTTACAGTAGACAAATCCTATTTCAATCAACATCGATTGTGCCGTCTTTCTAATATTGGACCAACTCAAATTTCACCCTTTTGGAAATGGTAAACCTATTAATTTGTTGCAGCAAACCAATGCTCAGTCATAAGCTGCCAAGCCAGTGTAAACTATAGTATAGACATGACGGCGAATCCCGACATTACTGTATGTCCTATATGCCTAGAGGTTTTCATCACCCCACGTGCCTTACCGTGTCTGCACACCTTCTGTGAACTATGTCTGCATGAATACATACGAGCGATAGCATCAAGCAAGAAAGGATCGAACGTTAGCGAGTTCGACTGCCCAACATGTCGCCGGAAAGTGCCCGCCCCCAGCAAAGATTCATGGGAAAAATGGGCGGAGCAATTTGTTTTGAATCACATGATGGTGTCGCTAATTGACGAGAGGAAATCAAAAGATTTAGCAGTCCAGGAACAAATTGATGAGAGATTGAAAGCATTATCGCTCAAATCCAGAACAGGTAAGACAATTAATTGTCTTATATAATCATGACTGTCAAGGAGTAATTTTATTTCTTTCTAGTCCGTTTTATAGTCATGAATAACGACTTCTATTTCATATAAAATCTTTGCAGAGCACTGCATTTAAGCCGAAGTGTGTAATAGCCTTCCGAACTAGATTGAGACATGTTACACAGGACAAAGTAAACGCTCACGGAAAAGAGACTATGGGTACACGATAAACTGTAAAAGTTAGAATTTATCGAAGGAAGTCACGGAATAATGGTATACGACATTTTCTTCTTTTTATCTACAACGTGTTCGAATTTCTTTTTCGGAGACGTCAAACCATAGTTAGTCGAATTCAGTAGATCTATTTCAGTTGGACAGAAGTCTGGCCTGTGCTTATTTCTGATATCGTCGCTTTTCAACGAAAACCTCGTAACCGCAGCTTAATTTACGCTGCAGTTACGAGGTTTTCGTTGAAAAGCAGTGATATGCTGTTTGGAGGACAAATTCTTCAAATTCAAAAGCTGCTGCGGACGATTTAACAGATTATACAACTTAACGCACACAGAACATATTGAGACAAAAGGAGTAAACGGTGGTTATCAGGAATTTCCTTTTACACCCCAAACATTTTTATGACTTCAACAGAGGTCTTATTTGGGGAAGGTTTTATGCGGTTTCCAGATCTTTACGTCAAAACCAGCTTATTGACGTCAGTTAATTTTTGTATTTGCAGTCGCTATATCAAATGATGACGAAGGTCTAGAATTAAAGCTAACAGACAAAGAAGTAGAGACTTCTACCAAGGAATCACAAATGCCTGTCGACGTTTTTGATTATGAACATGACTCACAACGACAAAATACACCGCTAAATAGTAGCCACGATTTAGGTAAGTTTTATTAGATCTATCCTATTCTTATGCTAGGCCAAGCATATTTCTGCTTTGGACGGCAGCATAGACAACGACCAGTCTGCAAATATTTAAACATAGGTATACAATTTCATTTTGTGTAATTTGAATCGTAAACATTTATAGATAAAGAATGTATCCTCTGCAGAAACTGTTTTACCACAACTTGTTTTAAGCTGTAATTCATAAGCTTGTTTTAAGCCATAGAAACATGGTTTTAGAAGACTGGCACTAAAACGCAGTGAATAACCGAATGTTACATTTCTCTTTAAGTAGCATATCAGATTGGAGACTAGTCTCCCCAACTAGCACCTTCACAGTGCTCTGTGTTATCAGTCCCACATCTCTGTCGGTTTCAGTCAAATGGAGCCTAGTCCAGGGACTAATATGTAGTGACATCTGATTATTCGCTGCATTGCGTTGCTCTGAAGTCTACATCAGTGCTTTTCAACAAAAACGTCGTAACTGCAGCTTGTTTAAAGCTGCAGTTACGACGTTTTTGTTGAAAATCGACCACATGTATTTCTTCAAGGTTATGGACCCAACAACTTCTGTCCGCCACCACCTCATCCCAACCACGGGCAATTTCACCAGAGACCACCATATCCTCATCATAGGCCATTTCACCACAGACCGCCGCACCACCACAGACCGCCGCACCACCACAGACCCCCACAACACCACAGACCGCCGCACCACCACAGACCGCCGCACCACCACAGACCGCCGCACCACCACAGACCCCCACAACACCACAGACCGCCGCAACACCACAGACCGCCGCACCACCACAGACCGCCGCACCACCACAGACCGCCGCACCACCACAGACCCCCACAACACCACAGACCGCCGCAACACCAGAGACCGCCGCACCATCATAGACCGCCGTTTCCTCACAATAGCCCTGCCCACCGCCGCCGCCTGTCCTCGGCCATCCACCACAATGGCCGCCACCACCACCGCCACATGGACCCGATTTCCACGAGTTTCCTCACAATAGACCCCTACATCATGGACCACCAGGAAGGCATAGACATCATGAACCACATTCAGGACGAGGCCATAGAGGACGTTGTCATCACCATTGAATAGGCATGAAATTTGCGCTAGAAATAGACCGGGTTTAGAGTGGGTTTAATATTGATAATTTCATAAACCATCGGTATTGTTGTAAAACCTTGTAACTGCAGCTTGAATCAAGTGTAGTTACCAGATTTTATAACAACATCGAAGAAAATACTATTGTTTGTCCGACTTTACATCACTGTTATCTGGGTGAAATCGTTCCCATTTCAAAACAAGAGCTGTCCGAAGACAGCGCGCTCGACTTTCTAAGTTGCTTAGTATAAAGGGGGCATAACTCCAAATAGAGTGGTCCAAGGGTCATGGGCCCTGATAGTAAGGTAGAGGGTGTGATGGTGAATAAGTATTCCAAGTTTGGGTTGAATCCCTTTGATAGTATGAAGTTATTGATGTTTGAAAAAACTTTAACCTTGGTTGCAACGCCAACGCCGACGCCGACGCCCGGGTGACAGTATAAGCTCTCATTTTCTTGAAAAGTTGAGCTAAAAATGACTCTTACTTCCACAACAAGTCATGTGTCAGCCTCGAGACAGCTGTCCCCTGCCACCATTACCCAAAACTGACTGCTTCAAAAGCTGTCACAAATGACAAAATGGATGTTATTAAAGATAGAGTTTGTGTAAAATATGGTACAGAAAATATTGAGACAAAAGGAGAAACTGCTGGTTATCAGCAGTTTCTTCTTTTGTTTCAATATTTTCCCAAGCCTTTTCTATTAGGGACGTCAAAACCAGGTCTTGTTTGGGAAAGGGTTAACTAGAAATCTATCACTGAAGGTGATAAAAATACCCCCCCCCCCCACCACCTTTGTTCGGACAAGCGTTTTTGTTGAATTAGGAGCCATACTCAGAAATTGTCAATCCGATTTTATTGAAATTTGGTTCAATCAGGGGCCATAATCAGCAAGTATCGGTCTGATTTCCATGAATTTTGCATCTTGCATATATACAGGTCCTAATGCATACCTGTGCCAAGTATGAAGCAAATCGTTCATTAACTGTAGGAGGAATTGTCCCGACAAGCATTTTTGTCAAATCAGGGGCCATAACTCAGAAAGTGTCAGTCTGATTTTCATGAAATAAGCATCTTGCACATGTACAGAAGTTAATGCACACCTGTGCCAAGTATGAAGCAAATCAGATAGTAACTAAAGGAGGACTTGTCGGGACAAGCATTTTTAGGTAAAATCAAGGGCCATAACTCAGAAATTATCAGTGCGATTTTCATGAAATTTGCGTCTTGCACATCTACAGGTCCTAATGCACACCTGTGCCAAGTATGAAGCAAATTGGACAGTAACTGTAGGAGGAGTTGGCCGGACAAGTACTTTTGGGTCAAATCAGGGGCCATAACTCAACAAGAGGACCATGATGGTCCTAAATCGCTCACCTGAACTGCTATTGTATATTCAAATTTTAATATTTCCACTCCTTTCTGATTCCTCAGAGATAGGTTTCTACCGGAGTGTAGTCGGCACAAAACCCGGCAAAATTCTGTAGTTCTTACATATCACACAACCTCAACAACAACAACTGCAGGAGGGCAGACTGACACACACATACCAGAGACACACTGTCATGACAATAACCTGCAGGCCATATAGCAAGTGGAACTAATAATATCCAACCAAAGCCACCAGCTGCTGTTCATCCAACAAAGTCAAATCAGACATACACATTCGTACAGATAATCATAACACGTTTCCGTAAAATCCATATATAGCGAAAGAAGAACTGCATCGGGTTTTATTTGACCAATAAAGACTCTATGTAATTATGCTTTGTGTATGCGCCAAAACGTCATGTGGCGTCAAGGTAGCATCAAATGACGTCATCAATGACGTCACTTAACCGCCAATGCGTTTCCTACACTAAAAACTAGATCATGACAGAATTTCCACAAAATAACACATTTAGAATGTGCGTTTTGTTATTTAGAGTGTTATAATGGTGATAAAAACAAGTTTAGAGATCTTCATTAGCCAAATAAAAACCTCTGTGCGTTAAGGCAAATAACTCGGCACTGTGCCCCTCGGTTTTTACCTACACATGTAGTCTGTCTCACATCGGTTTTTATTTGGCAATAAAGACCGCTAAACTTGTTATTATTTCATAATTGGTTCTTGCATATATCTGGATGGAAGTTGGCCAAGCCAGGATTTAAATGCATTGGGATCAAGATTCCTAGATCAAGACTTCATTATATTATTCAAGCTATCAAAGCTGATGATCAACAGTTTCTGCTTTTCCATAAATAGTTTTTATGCTAAAACATTACTATGCTTTCTATGCTTGACCAGCCTTTATTTTGACATTTAGGAAAGTGTTAATAGAGAAGGCCTAGGAAATCATAAAAGTAAAAGAAGTAAATGCTAATCATCATTTTTTGCTTCTTTTGCCTTAATATTTCTGTATTATATTGCAGACAAATCCTATCTTTATAAACATCTTTCTATCATTTGTTGCAGGCGTACAGCTGTTAACGTGGACCAGTCTACAAATGAATTATTAAGGAATGCATTGCCAAAGAGCTGGATATGAAAGAAAACAAAATCATAATAACAATTTTACACATGAAACTTTAATTGTTGTTAACTGAATTTACATATAAATCAAACACAAAATGAATATGGTTATTAAACAAAGAAATAATCTAAGACTCTTAAAGTCTATTAACCACAAATTGTGAAGTGATAAACAATGACATTGCAGTCAATAAGACTATGGAATTATATTTTCACAACTGAACATACTTTTTCTAGAAAACTGATTGGTCTTATTCTTGTATGTAATTGTATTGTGACAACAAGGATTGTGTAATTTTTGCTTTGATATTTCTTTTATGATTATGAAATATCATCTCTGTCTACATTACAATATAAATGGTCTAGCTTTAGCTGATAGTTATGTATACATCTTTCACCACTTTGTTGCATTTTATTGTATGTGTATTTTACACAAATTGCACCTGAAAAGATCAGCTATCTTAAAGATTTGCCTTGATCTGTCGTTGGTGACAATTTCATTTATGATTGCAACAAGTATATCATTAGATGTTTGTAACCAGACCTTGTTTGAAGTTGTTTAGTAGTACAGAGTAAGAAAACAATCCAAGTCTGAGCACTGAAGAAACTGAATTTTGAACAAATAATCAAATGATTTAGAAAAAGGCTTATTGATTGCAATGTCACATTAATTTTATAATATTCAATATGTTAAATTTATGTTTAAATATATACTGTTCAATGCTTCAATATAGATCAATATTAATACCATGGAATCATTATTACACAAGTACAAAGCAAAAGTATGGCTTGAATCTGTCTATGCTTTAGCGTGTTACACTAGGAAAATATGAATGACATGATTCAAACATGATTAACATTTGTAAAGATGAAATATTACAAAGAAACCACACTAGAAAGAATAGGCCAAAATTATACATATTTATGAAAATTGGTTAGATTATTTGCCATGCTGACCCCGGTATTTTCTGATCTAAGAACAAGATTAGTCTGCACTTTGGGGTATTCTGCATTTAACTCGCACATCTTGAATTGTTTACGAGTCATGATCTGGAAAAGGGTCCTATAATGTATATGACCCATCATTAAATACACCACTTTTTAGCCATGGGACATGCATCAAATTACGCACACTTGTAAATACACTTCAAATAAGTTGATCCACCGTGCCGGATTTCAAGATTATGCTTCAAGGAAAAAAAATAATTTACAAATATCTTTCTACTTTATATTCATATGCAAGGGAGTTAATTCATAACATTTATGTCAAATATTTCCATTAGTATGCACTATTAATTTAAAATTCTAAACCGTTCAAAATGCTTATGTTTGTATTTGGAATGGAAATATAACAAAATTTAGGATTTACTGGCACTTTTCAAATCTCGCATCTGGCTCTTTGGTGCTAAATGATGGGTTGTATATGTTAAATTATTATAGACTAGATGCCGAAGGGCAACATGTCGAGCCCGCTCATTTTGAAGAAAGAAGACCATACCTATGTCTACAGCTGTCATTACAATGACGTTGTAAAAGTGGGGACAAAATAAGTTGGAATGATGGGGATCATGGTGAGACAGTTTATTGTTCACAAAATATTACATGTCTATGTATTTATAACGAGATACCAGAATGGATTAATTTGAGTATACATATGTGACCCGTTAAGTTATTTCTGAATCCCTCCATCCATGGTGAAGTTATGGCCCGGACAAGCAAAAATCATCTCATTTTTGACATTTGACCTCCAAGTTTGACCTTGACCTTTGAGCTTGGAATCTGGTTTTTGCACGCGACACTCCGCCTTACTGAGCTTGACATTTGTGCCAAGTTATTTCTGAATCCCTCCATCCATGGTGAAGTTATGGCCCGGACAAGCAAAAATCATCTCATTTTTGACATTTGACCTCCAAGTTTGACCTTGACCTTTGAGCTTGGAATCTGGTTCTTGCACGCGACACTCTGCCTTACTGAGCTTGACATTTGTGCCAAGTTATTTCTGAATCCCTCCATCCATGGTGAAGTTATGGCCCGGACAAGCAAAAATCATCTCATTTTTGACATTTGACCTCCAAGTTTGACCTTGACCTTTGAGCTTGGAATCTGGTTCTTGCACGCGACACTCCGCCTTACTGAGCTTGACATCTGTGCCAAGTTATTTCTGAATCCCTCCATCCATGGTGAAGTTATGGCCCGGACAAGCAAAAATCTTCTCATTTTTGACATTTGACCTCCAAGTTTGACCTTGACCTTTGAGCTTGGAATCTGGTTCTTGCACGCGACACTCCGCCTTACTGAGCTTGACATTTGTGCCAAGTTATTTCTGAATCCCTCCATCCATGGTGAAGTTATGGCCCGGACAAGCTCCATCCGGACGGACGCACGCACGCACGCACGCACTAACGCACGCACTAACGCACATACACCGAACCGCCATTGTGACAACTATGTCGAGCTCACCGCAAGCGGGCTCGACAAAAACTGAGTATCAAGATATGCTAAAGGTCTAAATTTCAGTCTTAAAGATACATTCTTCTAACTTACAGTTAGTTACTACAGGTTATGAAGAAGCTATCAGAGAACTATGGATCTTGATCAGACTCTGTGTTCTCAATGTTATAAAGGACCATTTTCCAGATCTGGCTCATTTTGTACGTTTTATATTCCTTATGAAAAGGTTTAACCCTTTCCCAATCAATGCTTAATTTTGACTTCTCTAAAAATACTTGTAATTATAAAACATTGAGAAAAAAGAAGAAAATTGTTGATAACCAACATTTGCAGATATCATTTACATGTTTTCTTTGCTATTACAGCTAACAGATTTTTATTCATAACATTGTCATTGTCTGAATTAAGTTCAAAATTCAAGCAGAACTTTCAGCAGAACAAAAACTTTCTTTTTTCAGTAATAGGTTACATTATGTCTATTAAGTTTAGGACAACATTAAGTGAAAAGAAGAAAATTTTGAAAATCTAATTTTCTCTTTTTTCCTCATTGTTTTCTGACAAAGCATATAAATCTTCTAATTTAGCAACATTATATTTTGATTGTCTATATCTTCTATATATTTACAAAACTTTTAGTGTCTTTATTGGTAAGATGTTAATTCTTTCTCACACAAGACCTAATTTTGACTAGCAGAGAAAATGTATTGAAGAGCAATGAGGGAAAGGGACATTCACATCTTCTCCTCTTCCCTTAATGCTTTCCAAGCTGTGATGTTTAGTTATCCTGATTTTCATAACATTTATTTTGTCACTTGCAACTTATTTGAAGTCGGACCATCCTGGAATTACGTCATACGGGAAAGGGTAAAAGCAAGTTTGTGTTCTATGAAGTCTGTACAAAGACACTGTGGGGAACCATATGTGACACAACAATTGCAGACAATTTTCAACTATTAAATACTTGACTGATATATTTGAATATGGTTTGAAGCAGAAAAGGAGGAATTATATCAAAGATTAGATGGTTGTGGTAGATTTTTTTTTTAAATCAGTTGTTGAAAGGGTTATTGATAACCAAGTAAAATTTTACTTGGTCATCAATAACTTTTTTATCAGCTGAATTTTAAAAAATAAATACAACATTCAGCAAAATCCTGGCATCTTTCCACCTACTATGCCTCAAATAAAATTCAAATTGGTCACATATTAATAAAATTATCGATGATTTTCTGAAATACATGTATGTGTGTTACATGATTCCCTGTCATGAAAGAGGATGGTGGCCACCCCTTCAAGCAGAACCACCTTATACCTAATATAACTTTTGTACAAGAATGTATTTTCTTGTACAAAAATGAAACTAGGTAAGAAAACATCATGCGGGTGACACTATGGTAGGAAACTGTCTGACACTGATAAATTACTAAATAACACTTTTTCTATAAGTTGAAAGATTACACAATATGAATATTCATTTGTTTCCACATGTATAGCAGAACAAAAACTTTCTTTTTTCAGTAATAGGTTACATTATGTCTATTAAGTTTAGGACAACATTAAGTGAAAAGAAGAAAATTTTGAAAATCTAATTTTCTCTTTTTTCCTCATTGTTTTCTGACAAAGCATATAAATCTTCTAATTTAGCAACATTATATTTTGATTGTCTATATCTTCTATATATTTACAAAACTTTTAGTGTCTTTATTGGTAAGATGTTAATTCTTTCTCACACAAGACCTAATTTTGACTAGCAGAGAAAATGTATTGAAGAGCAATGAGGGAAAGGGACATTCACATCTTCTCCTCTTCCCTTAATGCTTTCCAAGCTGTGATGTTTAGTTATCCTGATTTTCATAACATTTATTTTGTCACTTGCAACTTATTTGAAGTCGGACCATCCTGGAATTACGTCATACGGGAAAGGGTAAAAGCAAGTTTGTGTTCTATGAAGTCTGTACAAAGACACTGTGGGGAACCATGTGACACAACAATTGCAGACAATTTTCAACTATTAAATACTTGACTGATATATTTGAATATGGTTTGAAGCAGAAAAGGAGGAATTATATCAAAGATTAGATGGTTGTGGTAGATTTTTTTTTTAAATCAGTTGTTGAAAGGGTTATTGATAACCAAGTAAAATTTTACTTGGTCATCAATAACTTTTTTATCAGCTGAATTTTAAAAAATAAATACAACATTCAGCAAAATCCTGGCATCTTTCCACCTACTCTGCCTCAAATAAAATTCAAATTGGTCACATATTAATAAAATTATCGATGATTTTCTGAAATATGTGTGTTACATGATTCCCTGTCATGAAAGAGGATGGTGGCCACCCCTTCAAGCAGAACCACCTTATACCTAATATAACTTTTGTACAAGAATGTATTTTCTTGTACAAAAATGAAACTAGGTAAGAAAACATCATGCGGGTGACACTATGGTAGGAAACTGTCTGACACTGATAAATTACTAAATAACACTTTTTCTATAAGTTGAAAGATTACACAATATGAATATTCATTTGTTTCCACATGTATAAAAGTAGACCAGTTTATGATCAGACCAATATGTTTCTATAGTCCCAGCTGCACTATCAGTGTAATTTGAAAACACCAGATCCAATGTTGATCCTTGGTCAGTAGTGGGTTCATGTATCATTTGGTCGCTATGAAATGCTTCAAACATATACTGTTCAAGGCTACTTTTCTTTCGAGACATGTCTATATTGAAATCTCCCAAGATCAATAAAGGTTTTATAGGGTCCAGGTGTTGTTCAAGTTCTCTTTTCAATGCTGAAATGAATTTTTGAAAGGATAAACCTGGAGACTTATAAACAACTACAACTTGAATTTCAAGTAATCTATGAATGCCATTTATGACCGTAAACTCAAATTGAGTTGTACTATAGTGATGACATTTTGAGACAGTGATATCATCTCTAACATACAATGCTAAACCATGAGGAGGTCTGACTGTTTGTGTAGTTTGATTCTGGTCATTTCTGATAAGATGATAGCCAGCAATTGAATAGTCAGAACTGAGGTCTCTTTGTACTAATCTGGTTTCAGCAAAACCAATAATATGTGCTGACAAAATGTTCTGCTCTACAGCTACATCTCTGAAGTGTTTGTGCAAAGACCTACAATTGTTATACACTATTTTCAAATGGTTATCAGAGTTTACTGTATCCAGAGGAGTATAGCATAGTTGAAGCTTTGCCTCAGAACATAATCTTTCTGTTTCTTGCACTACCCTTTCGTCTAATGATAGAGCCTCCTCATTCAAGTTTAAAATATGAAGGTTTTCAATAGACCTTACTCTGCTTAAAGCCACATAATGGATATGGGGATTCTTCCTGATCCTTCTCTGGGACAGATCTATGACAACCTTATTAAGGGTAGTTCCTTGAGCCCGATGAACAGTGCGACCAGCAGATGGTTGTAATGGAAATTGAATTCTTTGAACTGTATTATGTCGCACTATAAATGATCTTTCAATGTCGAATATTGGAGTCCAATTATTGTCTATCAAACTGTGATAAAAACCTCGACTGAAGTATTTCTTTCTTCTGTCACTTCCAATTTGTTTATCATCAAACTGAACCCAAACTATGCTAGGCCTGTTCGTCTCTGCCTGCTTATATTCTACAAACTTAACAGTACAAGAGGCTCCATTTGTAAGTCCATCTTCTGTATCTATGTTAACTGTCAAGTCATATATCATACCAATAACAACAGTAAGTGAATAGTGCAAACCCATGGTACTAGATGCATCCTTCTGTAATTGATTTAGAATTTTCTCTTGTTTTTCATGTGATATGTTTGCTGCCAATATGGAATCATGACAAAGAATTTCAACCTTTTGAGCATTGATAGTGCTAATGATTTTTTCATTAAATAATTGCATAAATGAATTTTCAGCAAATATATGAGGAGCATTTTGTGGATAGTTCTCTGAATTTGGATCTATCATACACTGTTTAAGCTGTTTCTTATCATGCTCTGTCATTTCATTGTGCCTCAGTCTATTTAGTAAATCTGCAAATGCACTATCATCCTTTTGTCGCATTATCTCTGTCAAATCAAACATGGTGAAATGCTCTTTCCATAAATTCGCAGCTAATGATGCAGCATCACTTGTAAGGTCTTGAAATATCCAAGAACCAGCAACTGGTTTTAACTGAAACAGATCTCCTACTGCTATAATGCTCTTGCCACCAAAGGGCAGTCTTGTGCCTGTTAACTCTTGAAGTCTTTGGTCAATAAACCTTAGCATTGTATTGCTCACCATTGATATTTCGTCAATTATGACAACAGACAGATTTCTATATTTTGACCTAAAGGTGTTAAGTTTGTCGCAAGTTAATGTTTGTTCTTTCTGCATGAATTTTTGACAGAATGCTGTTGATATGGTTGAACCATTAATATTAAAAGCTGCTTTACCAGTGTATGCACACAATAAAACCCTCTTCTCATCTGCATTTTGACCTTCACTAAGATTCAGATATCTATACAAGGTCTGATACAGTGCCTTGATTACAACACTTTTACCAACACCTGCTCCACCAGTTAGAAAAGCATAGAGAGGGGCATCTTTTGTTTTAATCCAATGAATAACATGGTTATAGAAATGCCTTTGTTTTGTGTTCAAACATCTAAGAAGGTCTCTATACTGGTCATCTTTCAAAACATTTTCATTTATTTCAACTGAAGTTGTAGCCACACTGCTGCCTAATTCAATCCCAATGTCATACTCCTTGTGTTCTAAAACTCTATCTGGATTGAAATATACAAATGTTCCTGATTCAGCTGAATCCTCCAAAGCTGTTTCTGCTTCTACTTGTTGCGTTCCTGAAGCTATTTCGTCAAATGCATTTGATTCATTTTCTACAGCTTCTCTTGCCATCTCTAATTCCTCAATATGGTGTTCATACTCTTTTGTTTTGTAATCAACCTGGTGTTTTTTTGCCTCATAATGTTGTTTATAAGTTTCATAATTCATAAGTAGGTCAGTGTGTTCATTTCTCCATGGAAAAAACAACAAAAGTTTCTCACGAAAATGATTCTCTTCATCAGATTTGCGATTAAACCGTACATAACGGATAACTTTGGCATTTTTTCTCTTTCTTATTTTCATCCCATTTTTTAAAACAACAAGGGTTTTAGAATCATTGAATAAGTCTTCAGAGTTGATATCATCATCATCATCATTTACTTCTTCATCCATTGGATTTGCTTCACCATCTTTAGGATACACAACCTCTAGCTGTGATACGTAATCGGCAAGGCACCAATTTTCAAGACATTTCGGTCTTTTTGAATATTTTTTGACCACATTATCTGCAACGATGTCTGTGGAAGAATCAGGCAACTCCTCTAGTTCATGTTTTGCCTTTAGAAGTTGAACTCTATCATTTGGCTGTGAAGTATTGATGAAAACTACATCTCTAGTACCCTTAGACAATGGCATCTGAAGGACTAAGTAAACGGCTTCTTGGGCACTCACTTCAACACTATTTGAGAAAACATTTCCAATATGTCGAACCTGTCGTTTAATATCAAAATTGCCATTCCTTGCTTCTTTTGCTGCAGCATGCAATAAAGCACTCATTCCACGCTGTGATTTACTGATATAGGATACAATGTACATGGCACAAGCATATGGGTCTAATACAAATTGTATATCAATGTTTGCCTTCCAACCCTTCAAGACTGTTTCATTGTACAAATTCACACGTACATCTTTGGGTTCTCTTTTCAAAAATACCTTTGATGCCTTCAAAGAGCTTCTTATACATTTTATGTAGTCATCTTCACTCAGTTCCACAACATCGGTTAAGAACTTTTCATAAGACATGTCATAGCCTTCTTTTTCCTCATTCATTTTCTTTTGTATTTTCTCATACATTTTCTTGTACTTTTCAGCATCTGCTTCAAGCGGTTCAAGAATCATTGTTTTTTTCAGTGGTGGCAATGGATATCCAAAGCGACATATTTTGTCTTCTTTTTTATGACAAGTTCTGCTATGCTTGTGCATTTGCAACTGAAGCAGTTCTTGTAGCTGTTCATTTTCTGCACTGCATTTCAAGTATTTATCAACAAATTCAACTATTTCATCATTTGAGCTGTTTTTGTACTTTGGTGAATCTTTCACCCAAACAAGCATGTGAATATGAGGTGAACCTCTTTGTTGGAATTCAACACGATAAAAATAATCTGTCACTTGGCCAAGGCAATCATGAGAACCTTTTAGGACAATATTAATGAACTGCTGAACTCTATGGTCAAAATAACGAGAGCAAGTTACAGGATCCTTCTGAACTAATTTGATTTTCTGCTCCCATGTCAAATTCCTTATTTCATCTTCCGAATATGTGAAACCTTGATTCAGACTGGATAACATATTGATTAGGTCTGACCAGCGAGTATCTGCAGATGAAAGTGACATGAACCATGTTGGCAAACCAAGTTGTCGAATCATAGCAAACACATCTTTCTTCTTTGTTTCGAGGTATGCTGGAGAATTTCTTAATTGTTTGAAAATATAATAACCTTCATCTTTACGTACTATGTTCTCCATATAGCTCATGTCTTTAGCCTGACCTGCAGTCATTTTGTTTTCAAACTGACCTCTTCGTACAGCAAGATTCACTTTGTCATGAAGTTGCTTCATCTGAATCTTTTTCAGTTTGAAAAATATATTAGGCACACTATTGGCTGCTCGCCTATCACTGCTTCTAAGTTCCCATTTAGCAATGTCAGTATAGTTTACAGGAACTAGTCTCTCTTCATTTTGAGTCCTCCTTTGCCCACAATATATTGTTGGAAAGCAGAGAAATTCCGAATCAGTATCTTGATATATACTTAATGGTCTCTGACCCTCTCCTGGTGCAAAAGTAAAAGTATCAGTTCTATTTTCAAGATCTGCATCATCAATAAGTGTATCTATATTTCCAACATTTTCTTGCAAATTTTCTTCTGTGTCTGAGTCATGCATGTTTTCCGGTTCACTGTTATCTTGTTCATTACTAGTTCCTGTTTGCTCCTCTGATGATTTTTGCGTTGAAGAAAAGAATTCTTGTACGGTCTCTTGACATTCTCTTGTTACACGTGAAGCCCATTCTTCATCAATTGTTACTGATGAATTCGCATACAGAGAACTGTTTTTCATTAACCAGTGTAATGCTATTAAAACACGTAATGGTCTCACATTTTCTGTAAAAGCACAAGATTTGTTTGACAACCGTTTTTTCAGCTTGACTGCTACAGTTACATTTTCATCAAATGGTCTGGGAAGTGCATTAACAACTGGCTGAATATCAACAGGAACATTCACAACATTGCCTTTTACAGAATACTGACGACCACGTGGTAATTCTCTGATTTGCATAAAAGGTATGCGTAAAGCAATCAGTCTTTCTTCTAATGGGTATAATTGCAAGACTTCTGGTTTCTCGGGCCACCTCATACCATTTGCTTCAGATAATCTTGGAACCTTTCTGTTCATCAGATTTGATCTACAAGTGGTACATATCCATTCTGAATCATCAACTGATAAGGTACCAGTTAAGAATTTTGAATCAATTATGCTTTTCATACTTGTGATACTACACACACTTTGCTTGAACCAAGTTTGCTTACAACAGGTGCAGATATATTGAGGTCCAACCTTGATACTGTCATGAAATAAGGATATACACTCATCTATATCATCTCCATGTTTTCTTCTTTTAGCACTTGAGCTTTCATTTTCTTGAAAGTCTGTTGATTTCCTTTTCATGCATTTTCTGTCTCTATCACTCATTCTCTCTTTTTCTTTTAAAACATCTTTTGATCTAGAAACCTGTTTGACAATTCTTTCTTTCTCCAGATTGTAAGGATTTGACCGTGATTTCTTTTTTGAAGCATTTTGAATTTCTTTCTCTCGCTGTTTAAAGACCATATCACTTCTTACATTTCGCCTATATGCAGACTGACTTTCTCTTTCTTTCCCTTTAAATACCATATCAGTTCTTACATTTCGCCTATATCTAGATTGACTTTCTCTCTCTTTCCCTTTAAAGACCATATCAGTTCTTGCTTTATTCTTTGATGATGTCTGAATTTCTTTTTCTTTCACTTTAAAGTCCATATCACTTCTTATATTTCGCCTATATGCAGACTGACTTTCTCTTTCTTTCCCTTTAAAGACCATATCACTTCTTAAATTGCGTCTATATGCAGACTGACTTTCTCTTTCTTTTTCTTTAAAGACCATATCACTTCTTGCTTTACGCTTTGATGCAGTCTGAATTTCTTTTTCTTTCTCTTTAAAGACCATATCACTTCTTGCTTTACGCTTTGATGCAGTCTGAATTTCTTTTTCTTTCTCTTTAAAGACCATATCACTTCTTGCTTTACGCTTTGATGAAGTCTGGATTTCTTTCTCTTTCTCCTTGAACAAAGAATCAGAACGTTTAGCTTGTCTATATTTTCTAAAATATTCCTTTCTGTGAACATCGCTATCTTTGACTGAAGGTTTTCTAGTATTTTGTGATTTCTTTGCAGATTTCATCTCAGATTCAATTCTTTGATCCTCAAAGTAATTTCTTAACAAATTCGAATAAAGATCATCTCTGTCATGTGAGCATGTAAATGCCAAAGGCAAAACTTCATATGGAGAAGACAATTCAATCCCCATGCTCTCATACATAGCATACAAAAAGGTTACAATTTCATCTAGAGAAGGGAAAGAAATCAACAGTGATTTACCATCAGTACTTGACAATCCATTGTTTCCATGTGAATGTGAATCAAAAAGCCAGAATGTGTCATCTTTAACAAACACTGCAGAGCATATAGCACCAATCATCACTAAAACATACTGCACGCTTAGAAAGGCAGTTTGTAAGGATTTGTGCAAAGATGGAAATGCATCATCATCAAGCTGGTCAACAGCATTGCCTGATATAACATTGTTCTTTTGAACTAGAACCTGTCTTGATAATACATACACTTTTTCTGGAATTTCATCAAGAGAAAGATGTCTGTGCTTAAATTTACCTTGTTGCTGCAAAGTTTGCAAAATATTTTGATTCAACTGATCACCAACTGTCAAAACTTCATCTATGTTTGATGATACACTTGAAAAATGCGCATATATTAAAGCACACAATGCATTCATTGTACACTGGCTCCCTCTTGAATTCACAGAAAATCTTCTATCATATTGACTGTATGAACCTAACATTAATGCTGTACAGTTAAATGGATTATTGTACTTGAATCTACTAGCAACATATAAACCTTGATCAATGGAAGAGCTAAATGACTCATATATGGCAGATGTACTTGTTTCCGATTTAGTACATTGAGATTCAGTGTCATTTGATTTGTCTTCAAGATTTCCTCTGTTGGCCATTTCATCACTTGATTCAATGATCACTTCAGAGCTGAATCTAGGTTTTCACAAAAGTGGGCCAACTCCCCCACCATACTTCAAAATGTGGGCCAACAAGATTCAGGCATGAGACACAGTGAATTTAACTTTTTAACGCAAAAGAAATAAGTTAAAATTTACCTGTAACTAAAGCCATTATATGAACCTGAAGGAACATTATCTTTACTCTCTTTAAGTATTAGCTCTTGTCTAAGCAGCCTTTTTAGACAACTGTTGTCCATTTGACAAACTTTATATGTTCAATTTCTTTAATTGATATTCATTGGCTGTTTAAAGTTTAGATGATACTACTCAAAGAAAATAATCACACTTGACTGGTTGAAGCAAATTATTTAGCCTACACCACAAAATCGTTTTTAATTTTGCTTTAAAACTCTTCTATCTTGATTTCAATAGTCTCAGGGCTGTAGAAAAAAAGACTGGACGATTTAACTTCAACCGTAACCCTCGGCAGATTCCACCATGTACATGATGTGGCTACTGCAGTAGACATCTACGCTGAGGATGACCACTTATTTTTATTTAATTCAAACCATTTATGTGATAAAAACAATTTTCAGGCAGAGTTTCTTTGTTTCGTCGGCCAATTTGATTATGTGCCGCGATGATAACATATTATTCAGTCCATTTATGTGATTAAAAACGATTTTATCACAGCGTTTCTTTATTTTGTTTGTTATGACCGCCATTGCTGTTGTTGTTGTTGCACACGGGTACCCGTAATAATTACAAATTGTGAAATTTTGACAGCCATTCCCCTCTTCATTCAACTCCTTTGTTTTTTCCCGTTTTCGGTGTAAATCTCGAACATAAACCTATTTCATTTCCAAGATAAATATCTATTTTTTGACGGGAGATATAAAACACTATAATATGAAAATAAGGCAGAGCCTCTAACCGGGGTCAAGATTATAATAGGTCTAGTAGTTGTTATTTTCTATCATATTCATGCATTTGCAAGGACGGATCCAGGATTTTTTCCCAGGCGGGTCCAAGCCCAAGATTTTTTTCAAGGGGGGTCCAAGCCCAAATTATGGCTTAAAATGTAGTAAATAATATGTAACTTTACACTGAATTTATATAGTCAAAATTTATTTTTTGGCCAATGCCAGGGGGAGGGGGGGGGGGTTGGGGGGGGGGGGGTGTCAGACCCCCCCCCCCCCGACCCTACCTCTAGATCCGCCCATGCATTTGTGTTTCTTTAATGATAATCTGGTAGTAAAAGACAGATTCAGTGACGTGAAAAAAATAGCTTTTGAATTAGTAAGAGAAGTCGTTTAGTGGTGTAGGTCCCAAGCCATAGCCTAATTATTATTGTATTTGGCCAAATGCAAGGGAAAAAAAGAAACCTCAAAACCTTGTTTCAATTTGAGTTCTCAAGACAACATTCTACGTTTGTCTATTCTTTTTCATTAGCCTTCAGAATTTAAGAATACAAAGACAGATCTATGATGTATTGGAAAGGGTTTGTTCATGATTGACGTGCAAACTCCTGACATATCAGTTAAAATTAGAATACGTTCAGTTTGGTCTCAATTTTCTTTTCTTTGAAATAAAAATAATAATTAAAAAAAAGAAGAAGAAGAAAAAATCTAGCTTTGCAAAGTTCAATCCGGTCACTCATGACTCATTATTTATAATGTAGAATCACTATTTTTGTCGTCCAAGGTGACTTCTTTGACCCTTTCAAAACAAGACATGATTTTGGTGTCCCTTAGAGACGACAAAACGAAAAAAATCAGACAAAAGATATACTTGTTGAAAATCAAACATTTCTCATTTTGTCTGTATATTATCTGTGCTATATTGTACATTGATCGTATGCTATCTTTATCAACGGCGAATTCGTCGTTTGCAGCAACTTTCAAATTGAACGACCCTCAAATATTGTCGTTTGAGAAAGCGTGAAATTGGACCAGCTAACCCTTACTCAATTCAGCGATATTGTATGAAAGCTTAACGGAAAATGTCTATAGTTACTAAATCGTTGAGACAAGAGAAGAAATTTCTGATAACTAGCATTTTCTCCTTTTGTACAAATGTTTCCGAAGCCTTCTCCATCTCCATGATAATCGTCAAGAAGGTCTTGCTTGGGAAAGGGTTGACACGAGATGCTGAGATCTATGTATATTTTGCTGTGAAACAGCCTTTAGGCCTAATGAAGAATTCTCAAAATGATTAGATCTATAAATCTTTTCCTTCATTTTCCCCCAATATTTCCTTCCAGTCTAGATCTAAAATATTTTTTGGTTAAAAAATGGAAAATCTATTTTCCTTTCAAATTAGCTGGCGCTTCTAGCTCCGATATAAGATAAACGGGTTTGAATAATAATTCACAAATCCTACACCCCGCAGACAGAATTGACGTGGACTAAAAAACTTCTAACGTCGTAGTCATTTGATAAAAGACGCGCGTTTCCAAACAACGCTACTTGACGTCTGATAACGCGCGGGAAATGGAACGTCGCGAGAACGCAGAAAAATCCATGTTGACGTCATATCGGCTAGTTATATGACGTCACAAAGTCAAAAACTGACTGGTTCACTAAACTCGGATATTTCAATGTCACGGGACCCCAGACAACGGAGGTAATTAGCACTAAACCAATTCACAATCTCAATATCTTGGATAAAGCCTGGCAAAAGGACAACCGAGGGTTTCCGAAAACCGGAAAAAATTCAGAACGAGACTCGTACAACTCAACCCAAAAACACAATGTAACAAGCACTGAAATCTATACGCCCACAATACCGTAAGCCGTGGTCAATTCCATTGACCCCGGTATAAATGTAGAATTGCAGGGGTTTCTCTGCAATCTGTTTTAGCAACTTTTCAAGGATTATGAACCTACGTTATTACGCGACGTTTTTTGAAAAATGCGCCAATCTGAAAAAACGTGCGTGACTTGTCCCGCGCTGCTTATCGTTTTTTGCGCCATGCAATAAATTTATGCGGGAATCCCGCAATCCCGCGCCCTAGATTCAGCTCTGTCACTTCCTTTAGTATGTCATCATTTTGCAAATCGCAGGGCAAATTTTCAGATACACTACTAGGTAGATTTTCTGATAAACAACTAGGTAGATTTTCTGACAAGCTACTGAGCAAATTATCTGACAAGCTACTGAGCAAATTATCTGACACAGACGTTTTACTGAGGCGGGAATTAACCTCCGTCTGACAACTGATTCCCTGCACAGATGGCCCGACTGAGGGCTTAAAGAGGCGGGCTTCGACCTCCATCTGCTTACATTGCACCCTTTGAACAGATGGCCTAACTGCCGAAGCAGTTGTAACAGGCACAGACCGTATAAGACCTGTAGGGTCATCTCGACCCTCATCTGCTTTCCTGGATCCATCACCAGGGCCGGAACCATCGCCATGATCATCACTACAACCATCACCATCTCTCGCAGTGCGCCTGGACCTCATCAGAGACCGCATCGCAACATTCCTCTGCGAAACAGACTTTCGCTTTAACCTTGGCATTCCTGAAATAGAAAAGGTAAAATATATATAACCCCCCATCCCTATTAACCTTAACCATTTCCCAAAACAATCCATGGACTGAGAGCACTATGGAAATCAGAAGGGAAATAAGAAAATGCTGATAAGCAGAACTTTCTTCTTTACCCTGACCTTTCCCTTTCTGATGTAAAAAATCTGTTTCTAGTACCAATCAATTCAAATGTGTTTTGTCTCAAATTTTGTAGTTTGGGAAGGGTTAAGATACAAAAGGGTTCACTACTGCAATAAACAATTATTTCCAAATACAAATGTATAGGTAAAAGACTATGTTGCACCAACATTAATCCAGGAAATCTGCATTGTATTATAATAACCCTACTTAAGCAATGTTTTATTCAGACACTCAACTAACGATCAAAATGGAGTCATCCAAGATTGAATGGTTTGATATTTGTGCACAATAACAAACCTAACCATTTACTCCAACTTAAACACTTTGTCCGAAATCCATGTTGAAATTACATCTACTATTCAAGCATTATGAAACAAGATATCAAACTGTCACAAGATACGCCCGACACATTGCTTACTGTCGACCTGGGGGGAATATACTCTGGTAAAGATTCAAGTGAGAACAAGAGTGCCATGGTCACAATATACGCCACCCCAGAGACTAACTTCTTAGGGGGCGTAACTCAGGCAAAAATCACTGAACCATAAAATCCTTCCATCATGCACATCTACCAATTAAGGGGATAACATTAAGGAGACCAAGTTTCAAAAAGATCTAGCCAGAAACTTAGGAGTGGCGCCTACAGAAAAGTGGACATACGTACGGACATATGTACAGACAGACGGAGAAGATGACGCCAATATATGACCGCCTGCGGCAGCGTATAAAAACAACAAAGGGCAATGACTCATAAAATAAGCTAGGTAGAGTTACAGTTCTCATGTACAGCACCCTGTTATCATAAGAAGAATATAACTGCCAAGTTTCAAGAGTATCCAACATAAGGTGACTGAGTTAATAGTCCAGACAAAGAAGTGGACACCACAGGTGATCCCATAATACGTCCTGTCTTCAACAGGCGTATAAAAGACATTACTTTGACTTCCTCCTTTTACACTTTCCCAAGTATACCTGGACTTGGCCATAAAGCAAATTTCGTGCAAGTCTGTATAAATTTGGTGTTTGTTAAGAATAAATACTCTAATAACCACAACATAACTGCTTTCTCACAATACTCACTCAACGATTACCGGTTTCCCTCCAGAAAAGGTTTTTCTTCACACAGTTTCCTCAAAAAGTAGTTTCTGACAATCACTCTATGCTGTCACTTTATATTTACTATATCCAATATCTTTTGTGTAGTCTATCTATCTACAAAATCCCTTTATTTATACACTGTTTATACACAATAATTATACACACAGTTCACAGTAAATAATCCTTATATAGTCTAATGTCACTTAAGTCCAATGAAGAATTAATATCCTATAAAAAAGAAAGTGAATATTATGCATTTGGACAAATGTGATCCATCAAGCAAAAAAGGACTTTCTGAGATCAAAAATAAATTAACATAAATGAGATCTTTTCAACTGTGTGTTTCCAAATACACTTTCCTGTGCTTGATAATGAATGGTTATTCTAAGTGGGTCCTATTTTGCATGTCATTTGCCTGATTCCTTAAAGTTCTTGAAAAAAAAATACGTTTTTGTGAAACATAAATGCCCCGGAAATGGCCAATGTTAAGTCTTTCGGACAGACAGACAGGCGGATGGACGGACAGACAGACCAACACAAGTAAAACAATATGCCCCTGATATTTCAATACAGGGGCATAAAAATGCTACAGATTAAGACTTAAAGGAAACTTCAAAATGCTACATACCTATCACTCTTGTGAACAACAAAATTACCCTGTAAATAGTCCATATAAAAGGGTAGCTGATGACAAAATAATTATATTCAAGGACGAATCCAGGATTTTTTCCAGGGGGGGGTCTCCAAGCCCAACTGATGACTTTAATGTGTCAAATATCAGTGTTAGACACTAACTTTCCTTATTAAGGAGTCTGCCGGACTTCTATCCTTAAAACCTTTGGAGTCAAGTTGAAAATTAAGGAGTCCGAAAAAAGTAAACATTTTCTGTGAAATGTATGGTGCCTTTTGAATGCTAGTCATTCTCATTCTCATGTGAACAGAATTTATGGAATACTTAAGGAGAGATGCAGGACACATGATCCTGTAACTCAAAGATTATTTGTCATTTCGCATCTATTTCAACTTATATGTCCAGCATAATTTCTTAGGAGTCTGACAGACACCCTGGGTTCAAAATCAGGGAGTCCTGCTAAATTTTAAGGAGTCTCAGACTCCCGGACTCCCCTTAGTGTCGAACCCTGAATATGTAACGTTTTACTAATGTTATATAGTAAAAATTCAATTTTCGGCTAATTCACGGGAGGCGGAGGGGTGTGTGGGGAGGTTTTGTCTGGATGATAGCATTTGTGTACATCATAGCACAGCCAGTATTGAGGCAAAAGGAGAAAGTCCTGGTTATCTGCATTTTCTTCTTTGTCACAATGTTTTCTAAAACGTTTTATAGTAAGGACATAAAAAAACAGGTATTGTTTGGAAAAGGGTTAAGAAAGTTGAAGGAAACCCACAAGGAACAGATCAATTTACAAATTCTCAGAAAGTCTTTTGGTGCTAGATCACATATAAAATTTGTTCTCTTTATAAGAGCTAATAACATTTAGATACAATATAGCAGTGATCAGCAAGGCCGTTGACACAATCTGAAACCCTTCCGATCAATGGTGATAGTGTAATGCATTTCATTATTCAATAAATTAATAGATTCTCAATTACCTTACTCCTATAGTAACCAATTACAAATGCAATTTCCTCTCATTCTCTAAATGTGTCTACTGAACTGAAAAAATGAGTGATTAACCCTATCCCAAACGACAAAATCTTAGGGTGATCCAATTTGAAAGCTGCTCAAGATGACAAAATTCATGTTAAAAAGGAAAGGATTTATGTACAATATGGCACAGAAAATATTGAGGCAAAATGAGAAACTGCTGGTTATCAGCAGTTTCTTCTTTTGCCTCAATGTTTTTCCAAGCTTCCTCTATTTGGGACGTCAAAACCAGTTCTTGTTTGGGAAAGGGTTAAATGATCAAATCATCATTTTGTACACACCATCTCTTCAAAATTTGGACCATTCTTATATTGTTTTATGTCAAAAAATCTTTTTTTTTTTTTTTTTCAAAAAAAATTCAACTATCACCAACAGCATGTTCGGTAAATACCAAATACCTGGTACTGGGTCGACGCCTTCGGGTACCCAAACCTTTACTCTTATTTAAAAAGAAGGAAAATGCCTATGATTCTAACTATATATATTTTTTATATAAAACTGCATACTAAAAGGAACCTTCTAGGAAATGTGAAAACTATCGACCCATGTCGATGTGCAAAACCCCCACAGAATGACAAGAATCAAAACTTTTCACTGTAAGGTAATGCTCTGGATCTAAAATATTTCCTATGTACCGTAACTATAATGCTCATTTTCTATACACATGATATGGTTGACTTCTGAAGTCAGATCTGTTCTCAAATTTTGGTTTTATTGATCTCCCGGAAGGCCCCCTTTTAGCCTGCTAGTCACATTAATAACTAGAAAGACCTGAAGGTCTTGAGTTGCTCCACAGGCCTGAATTTCTTGTGGTTTACTATAAAAAATTTGACATTTATCTAAATGCTTAAACTGATATATTTTTAAATTCTTGTGATTCTTAGAGCAGAAACAAAGTAAAGAGAAGCAATTATGTGGTCAAAGTGAAAAGAAGGAAAATGATTGACTAATATTTTGGGGATTTTTAGAGTGATGATAAAGTTGAAAACTGTCATTATGTCAAATTCAAGGGCACATTATTCAATATGTGAGTTAATAAATGTGGTAGACTTAAGGAAGTAACTTTTGATATGAGCAATTTAAAGTTCAGTAAGAGTTGTTTTTCTTTATGATAATTAGTTCAAGAAGTTGCAATTGTACATGTAACATAGTGGTCATGAAAATAAAGACATTCTGATCTAAAAATATCATTTTGACTTGATAATTTATGTCTTGAACACCACAATAATCAAGCTGAATATTAAACTCGAGCAAGATCTTAAGGTCTGTCCAAATTTTGTCAGTATTAATCTATATATGTGGCCACAAAAGTGAAAAAAGTGTTGAAAACTGAAATTTTGTCAATTTCTAGGGCGCATAACTCAGATTGTAGCAATGCAATCATCCTGAAAATTAAACAAAAGCAAGATCTTGTTGTCAACAAGATTCTGTCCAAATATCATCTTGATTGGTTCACAATTATGGTTGTTAGAGTGAAAACAAAGTTGAAAATGGAAATTTTGTCAAATTCAAGGGCACACAACTCATGATGTAAAATTCCGATCAAGCTGAAAATTAAACCCAGGCAAGATATCATGCTTATATATATTCTGTCCAAGTTTTGCCTTGATTGGTTAATATTTGTAGATTTTAGAGTAAAAATAAAGTCAAAACCAGCTTTTTTTTACGTTCAAGGGCAGATAACTCAAGTTATTCTGGTTCAATCCAAATTCTTTGTAGGAATCTGAGAGAGGGTCACCCAAGGATCATTCCTGTGAAGTTTGGTTGAAATCCATTCAGTAGTTTCTGAGGAGAAGATTTTTTAAAAAAAAAGTTTACGGACGCACGGACGGATGCACACACGGACAGACGCACGACGGACACACCGCTATGACAATAGCCCGCTGGCCTGAAAGGCCAGTGGAGCTAAAAATCATAGTTTTTCCATTCTACTGGTGATAATTTTAATGTCTCTTTCCAGATATGAAAATTGTACAATTATCTAACTAAGTTGTGGAAAACAAGAAATATTATTGAACTGAAAATATTCCAAATTGGAAGGCATTTAATCAATATCCATGTATAGAAAACAAGTTCTGATTCTCAGCATTTCCTTCATTTCTGTCCATGTTCCCTAAATTGTTTGAGAAATGGTTATTGATAGATTACTCAAAGAGCCTGTTGTGATGTCTGAGATAATTTTCTCATTATGGTTTGGAAAAAAAGTTGAACAATTGACTGTGCTTTTTCATTTCACACAGAATTGCTTCTTTCCCATATTCAATAGTGATTCAAATTGACCATGAACACTGTTGATATTGACTGATCCAAGGTAGGCTGTCATCGAGTCTGTGCCTGAAAAATAAAATGATAATATATTACTATGTTACAAACTCATCCTTGCAACATCTTAAGGTAATCCACCCCTAATTAGATTCATGGGTTGTCAAAATTGTTCATGAAATGTCTTGAACATTTGGCGGTAGAATGTACCATCGCCGAATGTCTAAAATATCCCCAGGATAAGTCAGATACTTACAAATGTTTAACGAGGTTGTTCAAATAAATTTTATGTTGCATGAATCTAACTAGGGGTAAACTACCCAAAGGTCAACAACATTTTGATAATCATATTTGTGGATATTACAACAAAACAAAGTCGGCAAAGACAATTTTCTAAATTCGAGGCACATTACTGAATACTCCATATGCAAGAATCTAATCAGGTTGGAAATTATCTATGCAAGGTCTTATCTTCTTTAAGATTTTCTCCAAATATTGTCTTGATTGGTCAATATTTCAGGATGCTAAAAGTCACAAACAGCAATTGTGTTAAATAAAAGGGCATAAAAGTCAGCATTCCTGATTTTTACCAATATAAGATCATATGTTCAACAATGTTTGATTAAAATTTTGTCTCAATTGTGTATATGTTAAGAGTGGAAAGAGTTGAAACCCACAATTTTGACAAAATTAAAACCATGTGAGATTATGATTATGCTGAATATTACTCTTATGAAAGATCTTATAATTACCAACATTTTTCCCAGTTTTGTCTTAATTAGTAAATATTTGTGGCGGTTTAGAGTGAGAACTGCCAAAACAGTAATTTGTCAAGTTCAAGACAACATAACTCAGGTTGTGAGAAATTGTTGACAAAGCTAAGAATTACACTCATGCAAGATGTTATGGTCAATAACAAAGTGTCATCTTAATTGGAGCATATTTGTGGTAATAAGAGTAATAACAAAGTGAACAAGATGTGTTTGTGAAACACAAATGCCCCCAAAATGGATTTTTTTTCTAAAATTATGACCTAAATTAATATTTGATCTTGACCTACATGGATGACCATGACCTGCTATTGACAGATATCATTGAAAGAAGGTTACATACCAAATTCAAGCTTTGTATATTGATTGCTTTTGGAGAAAAGACCAATGTTACGTTTTCACGTCAAGTTTTCATGTTCAAGGTTGATAAGGGTTAATGGATGACCTTGAGGAAGGTCATTTCACATGGAACAGATAGATATCATTAAAATAAAGTTACATACTATAGCCGCCTTTGCTGACCAAATCAACTCAATCAACATGATCACCTAAATTCCCCAATCCAACCCGATCAAATTTATTTACAGGATTTCTTTATTTCTTGTCGATTAATTCCCAATCATTTTTGCCAACCACACTTGAACGTCCCGATCACTATTGCCCACCAAGCTCGATCAGTGCTCGATCGCTTGATCGAGTTGATTTGGTCGGCAATGGGAACGCGCCTTAAATTTGAGCTTTATATATGGAATGCTTTTGGAGAAAAGTCCAATGCTAAGTTTTCACATTAAGTTTCTGACTGACAGACAGACAGATGGACAAACAGACATCGGTAAAACAATATGCCTCCATACGGGGGCATAAAAATGCCAATTTGGTCAAATTCAAGGGCAGATATCTCTGATCAAACTGAAAATCAAACTAATCCAAGATTATATTGTCAAAAAATTGTGTCCAAGGTTTGTTTTGATTTATCTATAATTGTAGATGGTAGAGAGTACACTGAAAGTCAAAAACAGTATTAAAATCTTCAATTTTGTGAAATTCCAGGGCACATAACTCACAACTTTCTGATCTAATCAGTGATCTTATAGTCACTAATATTGTGTTCAAGTTTTGTCTTCATTGGTCTATAATTGTAGATCTGCTGAAGTAAAAAAAAAGTCAAAAACCACAATTTTGTCAAATTCAAGGGCATATAACTCATGACTTTTCAATTTGATCAATCTGAAAATAAAACACATCCGAGATCTTATTGTCCCCAAAATTGTGTCCAAGTTTTGTTTTGATAAGTAAATAATTGTAGATGCTAAAGTATAAACAAAGTCCGAAACAGTCGAAAACTGCATTTTTTTCAAATTTAAGGGCATATAACTCATGACTTTTTAATCCATTCAATCTGAAAATTGATCTCATCCTAAATTTTACATTAACCAACATTGTGTCCAAGTTTTTTCTTGATTGGTCAATAATTGTATATGCTAGAGTGTAAACAAAGTCAAAACAGTCAAAAACTGGAATATTGTCAAATTCAAGGGTGTGTAACTCATGACCTTTTGATCTGATCAATCTGAAAATCCAACTCATACATAATCTTATGGTCCCTAAAATTCTGACCAAGTTTTGTCTTGATTGGTCCATGATTGTAGATGCTAGAGTGTAAATAAAGTCAAAGACAGTCGAAAACATCAATTTTGTCAAATTCAAGGGCGCATAACTCATAATTTTTTTATCCGATCAATCTGAAAGTCAAACTCATCCGAGATTTTATGGTCCCTAACATTGTGGTTAAGTTGTGTCTAGATTGGTCTAAAACTGTAGATGCTAGAGTGTTAACAAAGTCAAAAACTGTCGAAAACAGCAATTTTGTCAAATTCAAGGGCATATAACTCATGAGTTTTTAATCCGATCAATTTGAAAATCACACTCATACAAGATCTTAAAGTCCCTAACATTGTCTCCAAGTTCTGTCTTGATTCGTTAATAATTGTAGATACTAGAGTGTAAACAAGAGGACCATGATGGTCCTATATCGCTCACCTGAACCAAAATGATATGAGCAACACTTTTGTTAAATTCAATAAATTTATATTTATGACTTTAAGACTGAAAACGAACTTATGGTCAATAACGTGAAAATCAGACTCATCCAAGATCTTATGGTGCCCAACATTGTGTCCAAGATTTGTCTTGTTTTATAAATAATTGTAGATTCTGGAGTATAAACAAGGTCGAAAACAGCCGCAAACAGCAATTTTGTCAAATTCAAGGGCACATAACTCTCGACTTTTTGATCAGATCAGGCTGAAAATGAAACTCATCCAAGATCTTATGATCCCCAACATTGTGTCAAAGTTTTGTCTTGATTGATCAATAATTGAAGAATCTAGAGTATAAACAAGGTCGAAAACAGCCAAAAACTGTAATTTTATCAAATTCAAGGGCACATAACTCTCGACTTTCTAGTCAGATCAGGCTGAAAATCAAACAGATCCGAGATCTTATGATATCCAACATTGTGTCTAAGATTTGTCTTGATTGGTCAATAATTGTAGATTCTAGAGTGTAAACAAGGTCGAAAACTGCCGAAAACAGCAATTTTGTCAAATTCAAGGGCACATAACTCTCGACTTTTTGATCAGATCGGACTGAAAATCAAACTACCCCAAGATCTTGTGGTCTCAAACATTGTGTTCAAGTTTTACCTAAATTGATGAATAATTGTGGATTCTAGAGTGTAAACAATGTCAAAAAACAGTCGAAAACTGAAATTTCATCAAATTCAAGGGCACATAACTCTCGGCTTTCTGATCAGATAACACTGAAAATCAAACTCATCCAAGATCTTATGCTCCCCAACATTCTGTCCAAGTTTTGTCTTGATTTATTAATAATTGTAGATTCTAGAGTGTAAACAAGGTTGAAAACAGCCAAAAATGACAATTTTGCCCAATTCAAGGGCACATAACTCTCGACTTTCTGATCAGATCAGACTGAAAATCAAACTCATCCGAGATCTCATGGTCCCCAACATTGTGTCCAAGTTTTGTCTTGATTGATGAATAATTGTAGATTCTAGAGTGTAAACAAGGTCGAAAACAGCCGAAAATGGCAATTTTGTCGATTTCAAGGGCACATAACTCTCGTCTTTCTGGTCGTATCAGACTGAAAATTAAACTCATCCGAGATCTTATGGTCTGCAATGTTATGTCCAAGATTTGTCTTGATTGATCAATAATTGTAGATGCTAGAGTGTAAACAATGTCAAAACTAGGTATTTTTCGCATTCAAGGGCAAATAACTCCTGACTTTCTGGTTCAATCTGACCCATAATCGAACTCATCCGAGATCTTATTGCCATACATGTTTTGACCAAGTTTGGTCAAGATTGGCTTATATTTGTAGATGCTAGAGTGTAAACACGAAATTGTGAACGGACGGACAGACAGACGGACAGACAGACGGACGACGGACAAAAAGTGACCACAATAGCTCACCTTGAGCACTTCGTGCTCAGGTGAGCTAACAAAGTTGAAAACAGTCGAAAATAGCAATTTTGTCAATTTCAAGGGCACATAACTCAAAACTTTCTGGTCCGATCAGACCGAAAATTAACCTCATCCGAGATCTTATGGTCACCAACATTGTGTCAAAGTTTTGTCTTGATTGATCAATATTTGTAGATACTAGAGTGTAAACAATGTCAAAACTAGGTATTTTTCGCATTCAAGGGCAGATAACTCGTGACTTTCTCGTACGATCTGACCGATAATCGAACTCATCCGAGATCTTATGATCATACATGTTTTGACTAAGTTTGGTAAAGATTGGCTTATATTTGTAGATGCTAGAGTGTAAACACGAAATTGTGAACGGACGGACGGACAGACAGACGGACAGACAGACGGACGACGGACAAAAAGTGACCACAATAGCTCACCTTGAGCACTTTGTGCTCAGGTGAGCTAAAAAGTATCTGTCCGATTTCTGTGAAATTTGCGTCTTGCACATCTACAGGTCACAATGAACACTTGTGCCAAGTATGAACTAAATCAGTCCACAAGTGTAGGAGGAGTTATCCGGACAAGCATTTTTTGGTCAAATCAGGGGCCATAACTCAGAAAGTATCGGTGCGATTTTCGTGAAATTTGCGTCTTGCACATCTACAGGTCCTAATGCACACCTGTGCCAGGTATGAAGCAAATCGAACAGTAACTGTAGGAGGAGTTGGCCGGACAAGCATTTTTGGGTCAAATCAGGGGCCATAACTCAAAAAGTATCTGTCCGATTTCCGTGAAATTTGCGTCTTGCACATCTACAGGTCACAATGAACACTTGTGCCAAGTATGAACTAAATCGGTCCACAAGTGTAGGAGGAGTTATCCGGACAAGCATTTTTTGGTCAAATCAGGGGCCATAACTCAAAAGGTATCGGTGCAATTTTCGTGAAATTTGCGTCTTGCACATCTACAGGTCCTAATGCACACCTGTGCCAAGTATGAAGCAAATCGGACAGTAACTGTAGGAGGAGTTGGCCAGACAAGCATTTTTGGGTCAAATCAGGGGCCATAACTCAAAAAGTATCTGTCCGATTTCCGTGAAATTTGCGTCGTGCACATCTACAGGTCACAATGAACACTTGTGCCAAGTATGAACTAAATCGGTCAACAAGTGTAGGAGGAGTTGTCCGGACAAAGTTTTGGAGACAGACCAACCAACCAACCAACCATCCAACCATCCAACCATCCAACCACTGGACCGACAGGTTTAATCCAGTATACCCCCTCCAAACTTCGTTTGCGGGGGTATAATAACGATAGACCCTGATAGAACATGGATTATTTATCAAATATACAAAACATTTTATTGCAGACCTAGACAGATTTTGACTATACTCCTACTGTGCTCATAGTGTTGGCTGACCGATGTGTCTCTTTTTTTTTTCAAATTTTAAAGAGCTAAAAGCTTAAAAGATATAGACAAAGTGACATGATACATTTAACCCTTTCCCAAACAAGACCTGGTTTTGACGTCCCTAGAAGAAATGGCTTGGGAAAACATTGAAACAAAAGAAGAAACTCCTTTTGTCTCAATATTTTCTGTGCCATATTTCACACAAATCCTATCTTTATAAACATCAATTTTGTCATTTTGTTACAGTTTTTGAAGTGGATCACCCTAAACTTTTGTCATCTGGTAATGTGTTAATAAACTGCAGAGTGCAGACAAAAATTTACCTGGTCAAATGTTTTGCAAATACAGTCAAGCTGAAAAAACTCTATGACATCCATGAATTCTTATAAATTCAATTTAAAAGCATTGGCAAATGTTTAATTACAAAAACAATATAAACAAAACCTACATGGCTTTATCTTTAACCCATTACCAAACAACAAAATGTACGATTGGTCCAAATTCAAAGGTGTTTCAGATGACACTTTCAAAAGGATGATATTTGAACATTGTTGGTCTTTTGGTGCAGAAAACATTGTGGGAAATGAAGACATTGCTTGTCACAAGTAATTTCTTCATTTTTCATGATGTTTTCCAAAGCCATGGCATTATTTTGTGGAGAGTCAAAAGGAGTCACTGTGTGGTATTGGGTTAAACCTTACGAAGACAAAAGGAGGGGAAAAAATAAATGCAAGTCTTAGGTACAGTCCTTCTTATTATGATATCAACAGAATGTCGCTTTTCTTCGTAAAACTCTTAGCTACACCTTGGAACTAGCTGTAGTTATGAGGTTTTGGCAGATAAGCAGTGATTCTTCATGTTTTACTATTGGACCATTAACCCTTTCTCAAACGACAAAATTTTAGGGTGATCTACTTCAAAAACAGCCACAAATGACAAAATGGAAGTTACTAAAGATAGAATTTGTGTAAAATATGGCATAGAAAATATTGAGACAAAAGGAGAAACTGCTGGTTATCAGCAGTTTCTTCTTTTGTTTCAATGTTTTCCCAAACCTATTCACTTAGGGACGTCACCTATTCACTTAGGGACGTCAAAACCAGTCTTGTTTGGGAAAAGGTTAAACTTATCATTGTTAAAGAGGCTTTTTTGTGTGTGTTTTTTAACCCTTTCCCAAACGACAATATTTTGGACTGTTCCAATTTGATAGCCGTTGCAGACGACAAAATAAATGTTGATAATTTCAGTTTTTGTGTAAAACAATGCTCAGAAAATATTGAGACAAAAGGAGTAACTGCTGATTATCAGCAGTTTCTTTTTTTTGTCTCAATGTTTTTCCAAGCATTTTCTTTTGGGGATGCCAAAACCAGGGCCCCGTATTACTAAACACCTTACGATCAAGTTTTTGTGTAAACTGTGTAACAAGACATCTGATTGCACGAGAAATCCGACTGAACCAATCAGGACTGTTGTTACAAGTAATTATGCAAAAATTAAATGTACGATCGTTAGTAATACATGGCCCAGGTCTTGTTTGGGAAAGGGTTAAAGAAATAAGATTCATTCTCATCCCACTGCATCACAATCAGTATTGTCTATACAAAGATCATCACTACCGGTTTTACTCATGCAATCACTGATTCTGTCTTCTGTTATATTATCACAGTTTGTCTCATCACAGTCTATTCTGTCGGTCTCTGACAACACTTGAATCACTGGAGCTTTTGTCTTGCCTTGTGTTAGTTTTAAGTTATCTTCATTGATTTCTGTGTTGTTTGTTTCATCTTCAGAATCTCCTGAACTGTCACTTTCTTCTTCACTTGAGCCTTCTTCAAATAGCGCCAAGTCCTGTAAATATATCAAAAGAACCCATTACCAGAAGACTAAACTTTACGCTGGTGCAAATACAAAGATGTAGCATACAACAGTTTCAAATGAATGTAATTCTACAGTTTTTGTGTCTTCTTGGTATAAAGTATATGGCAGGAAATGAAGAAATTACTTGACACAAGCAGTTTCTCCATTTTACCCTATATTTTCCAGCACTTTATTCCTGTGTGGTTTCTAAAAGCATCAACATTTAACCCATTACCACACATTGACTCCTTTTGACTTTGGAAAACATTGTGGAAAAAGAAGAAATTGCTTGTGACAAGCAATTTCTTCATTTCCCACAATGTTTTCTGCGTAAAAAGACAAAATAATGTTAAATTTCATTCCCTTGAAATTGTTGTCTGCAACATCTTTGAATTTGGACCAGCCTAAAATTTTGCTGTTTGGTAATGGGTTAAGGTCACAGACGAAAAAATGTAAGATTCATCCAAATTCAAAACAACAATTTCAAATTATTGAAATTCTACAGTTTTTCTGTCTTTTTAGTATGAAATATCTTGTTGTAAATAAAAAACAAGAGGACCGTGATGGTCCTTAATCGCTCACCTGAACTGAGATTCACAAGGTGAGAAATGATAGCATCCTGTCCCATGATATCCAAAAGAGCATTATATCTTTTTCAATGGTCTTCATCCTTGTGACTAGACAAACATTCTGAACATATTTCATGAAGATAGGACAAAAATTGTAGCATCTACATTACCAACAAGGATTTTGTCTTTAAGGCCCCTTTTCCATGACATCCAACAGAACATTCCCACTGTCAATAGGCTTAATCCTTGTGACTAGAGAAAATAATCTGACTAAATTTCATGAATATTGAGCCAAAATTATTGTCTCTATAGCGCTAACAAGGATTTTGTCATTAAGGCCCCTTTTCCCATGCTATACCATAGAACATTCCTATTTTCCTCAGAGTTCATCGGTGTGACTAGACAAACACAAGTTTCATGAAGATTGGACCAAACTTTTTGCCTCTAGAGTGCTAACAAGGATTTTGTCATTAAGGCCCCTTTTCCCATGATATCAACTGGAATATTCCAATTTCTTACATGGTTTATCCTTGTGACTAAAACAAACATTCTTTTAGTTTCATGAAGACTAGGCCAAAACTGTTACTTCTAGAGTGTTAACAAGATTTTGTCATAAAGGCCCCTTTTCCCATGATATCAAAATGGAACATTCAGATTGTTGATAAGCTTTATTCTTGTGATTAGACAAATATTCTGATCAATTTTAACAAAAATTAGGCCAAAATTATGGCCTCTAAAGTGCCAACACGGATTTTGTCATTATGGCCCCTTTTCCCGTGGTATCCAAAGGAATATTCAATATTCCAATTCTCTGTGACTACACAAACATTCTGACCAATTTTTATGAACATTGGGCCAAAATTGTAGCCTGTACAATACTAACAAGAATTTTGTCTTTCAGGCCCCTTTTCCCATGATATCAATGAGAAGGTTCCAATTATCAACAGAGTTCACCCCATATAAACCCCAAGAATCAACAATATAGGGCCCTATGAAAAAATACCGTTTTGAGAGGAAAAGGTTTTCCAAGTCAAAGATCAAAATGTTAGAGATCTAACTCTTAACCCCTATATAAACCCCAAGAATCAACAACACAGGGCCCTTTTTTCATTGCAAAATAATTAATTTTATAATGATTTGGTAAAGAGTTAAAGAGAATATATTAGTTGCAACAAGTCTGATTATAAATCCAAAGACTAGAGATTAAAATAGGAGAGGTTAAGGGATTTCTAAATTGCAAAATATCTTTCAATGTTTATCAAACCCTGTGATGTGGGTATTCATTTGAATGATCTAATCAAAACTATTTAAATGAGTACCAACAACAAAGGATAGCTTAAATAACAAATAGAATGTATTTACCCCCTTTTACATGCAGCTCCCCATTCTGGCCGAGTTTGTGTAAACAATTCCGGTCTTTTGTTTATTTAATAGGATTAGACATTTCCACAGAGGGGGATCAAAACCTCATTACTCCAGATTTGTCAAGCTGTAGTTACGAGGTTTTGACTCCCACTAACCATATGTTACCTGTTTGATTTTTTAAAGAATTTTCTTAGGATTTCTAAAGTCTTACACTGCCACACCCACATTTTTTGACAAATCTTTAAATTTGTGGACAAATTACCAAAAGAGTCACTAAAAGAACATTCCTGCCAAGTTTGGTTTAAATTGGCCCAATGGTTGATTTTTAAAGAATTTTCTTATGATTTATAAGCCCCGCCCTGCCACGCCCACATTCTTTGACGAATCAAAAATTTGTGAACAAGTTTTGAAAAGGGTCACCTCAGGAACATTCTTGCCAAGTTTGGTCACAATTGGCCAAATGGTTCTGGAGGAGAAGATGTTTAAAGAAATTGTGGACGGACGGACGGACAGACGGACGGACAGACAGACGGACGACGGACGGTGAGCGACCACAATAGCTCACCTTGAGCACTTTGTGCTCAGGTGAGCTAAAAAAATGCTGGTCACACGCAATTTCTTCATTTTCCACAATATTTTCCAGAGCTATCATCTTTCAGGCCTCTGAAAACATATGGGGGGGGGGGGGGGGGGGGCAGAGGTACACAGTATGCTTTGGCAGATATCCTTTCTCATCAATGTTTCAGCATATACCTTTTTTTTGCATTCACATGGTCTGTTAAAGCACAATGCTTTTGATGACTACAGACTCAGGTCAAGTGGTACCAGTTATTGTTTTACCAGAATGTTGGGGAAAATTATAATAGTTTGTTGATATAAGTCATTTGATCATTCTCTAACGTTTTTATTTTTGGATTTCATTCATCACAAACAAATAATGAGAACTTTATTTAAAAGATATCCATCTCAAGTTCAAGGCCTCATAAGAAATTCTGTACCTATCTATCTATTTCAAAAATGTTAATAATTGATTAACATTGTTGTTTCTACATTATTGAGCCCTTTCCCAAACAGTACCAGATTGATCATCTTTATAATAATTATCACAGTGTTCTCCCCAGCCTAATTAGCTGTATCGGAACCACTACTAGGGATGGCTATTGCAAACCAAAATGACTATTGTGATAGTATTGCTATTGAGTATTGACCAAATTGCTATCACGATAGTATTGCTATTGTAGGTTGCTATTGCAATACTATTGTGACACTATTGTTATACGCTTTTAGTGCTATAAATGGATATCTTTTCATTAAAAATCACATTTTCCTGAATATTTCACATTAATGAATTAATAAGCAGAATCATTAAATAAGTAATCTGAAGGAAGAGAGAGACATTTCATGATTTGGGTAGCCTGCCATTGATGTCTGACATTCAAGAGACAGATTTTTGGCCAAAATTAGACAATGTCATGTGACAAATTGCTATTTTTAGAACTATCAAAACTATTGCGATAGTGGAAACCACGATACTATTGATATTGCCAGTTGCCTATCATGATAGCACTATTTCAGAGGTCACTATTGCAATACTATCGATAGTCTGATGTATCATTATATCCCTAACCACTACAGCTTCATATAAATCCATGTAACGCCCCTACAGCTTCAAAATTACCCCTTCAGCTTAATTTCTTCAAAATAGTCACCAAAAAGAGACAGTTCGAGGTATTTCATGTCAAAAACGGATAAATAATGCATTCTGATCTATTACAATGCAATAATTATGTATAACAAGAGGACCATGATGGTCCTATATCGCTCACCTGAACCAAAATTATATGAGCAGCACTTTTGCTCAATTCAATTAATATCTATAACTTTAAGACTGAAAACGAACTTATGGTCAATAATATTGTGAAAATCAAACTTATCCGAAATCTTATTGTACCCATCATTGTGTCCAAGTTTTGTATTGATTGATAAATTTTTGTAGATTCTAGAGTATAAAGAAGGTCGAAAGCAGCCAAAAACAGCAATTCTATCAAATTCAAGGGCACATAACTCTCGACTTCCTGATCAGATCAGACTGAAAATCCAACTCATCCCAGATCTTATGGTCCCCAACATTGTGTCCAAGTTTTGTTTTGATTGATTAATAATTGTAGATTCTAGAGTGTAAACAAGGTTGAAAACAGCCGAAAATGGCAATTTTATCAAATTCAAGGGCACATAACTCTTGTTTTTCTAGTCAAATCAGACTGAAAATGGAACTCATCCATTATCTAATGGTCTCAAACATTATGTCCAAGTTTTGTCTTGATTGGTCAATAACTGTAGATTCTAGAGTGTAAACAAGGTCGAAAACAGTCAAAAATGGCAATTTTCTCCAATTCAAGGGCACATAACTCTCGACTTTCTGACCAGATCAGACTGGAAATCAACCTTATCCGAGATTTTATGGTCCCCAACATTGTGTCCAAGTTTTGTTTTGATTGATTCATAATTGTAGATTCTAGAGTGTAAACAAGGTTGAAAACAGCCGAAAATGGCAATTTTATCAAACTCAAGGGCACATAACTCTTGTTTTTCTAGTCAAATCAGACTGAAAATGGAACTCATCCGTGATCTAATGGTCTCAAACATTATGTCCAAGTTTTGTCTTGATTGGTCAATAACTGTAGATTCTAGAGTGTAAACAAGGTCGAAAACAGACAAAAATGGCAATTTTGTCCAATTCAAGGGCACATAGCCCTCAACTTTCTGATCAGATCAGACTGGAAATCAACCTTATCCGAGATTTTATGGTCCCCAACATTATGTCGAAGTTTTGTCTTGATTGATTCATAATTGTAGATTTTAGAGGGTAAACAAGGTCGAAAACAGCCGAAAACGGCTTTTTTCAAATTCAAGGGCACATAACTCTCTACTTTCTGATCAGATCTGACTGAAAATCAAACTCATTCGAGATCTTATGGTCCCCAGCATTGTGTCAAAGTTTTCTCTTAACTGATTTATAATTGTAGAATCTAGAGTGTTAACAAGGACGAAACCAGCCAAAAATGGCAATTTTGTCAGATTCAAGGGCACATAACTCTCGACTTTCTGACCAGATCAGACTGGAAATCAACCTTATCCGAGATTTTATGGTCCCCAACATTGTGTCCAAGTTTTGTCTTGATTGATTGATAATTGTAGATGATAGAGTGTAAACAAGGTCAAAAACTTCCGAAAATGGCAATTTTGTCGAATTCAAGGGCACATAACTCTCGTCTTTCTGGTCAGATCAGATTGAAAATCAAACTCATCCCGAGTTCTTATGGTCTCCAACATTATGACTAAGGTTTGTCTTGATTGATCAATAATTGTACATGCTAGAGTGTAAACAAAGTCAAAACTAGCTATTTTTTACGTTCAAGGGCGAATAACTCCTGACTTCCAGGTCTGATCAGGCCCATAATCGAACTCATCAGAGAACTTATGACCATACTTGCTTTGACCAAGTTTGATCAAGATTGGCCAACTTTTGTGGATGCTAGAGTGTAAACACCAAATTGTTGACAGACAGACAGACGACGGACATTGAGTGACCACAATAGCTCACCTTGAGCACTTCGTGCTCAGGTGAGCTAAAAACATTATGGGAAAAGAAGAAATTGCTCAAATTGAGCAATTTCTTCTTTTCATATTATGTTTTATTCACAACTATTTGCATGAACACAATGTGTTTCAAGGTGAGCTAGCGGCGACTACAAGATGCAAGTCTGCCTGGAAAAAGTTCAGGGAACTCCTACCAATTTCAACCAGCAGGAACCTCCAATTACAACCTAGCTACATACGACCCGTACTGCTCTACGGGCCTGAGACATGGGCAGTGACCTCCAGCACCCTGAAAAAGCTAATACGCAACGACAAGGCCATGATACGGTGAATGTGCAGTTTAAAGCCCAAAGACAAAGTGACACTGGAGACCTTAATATCCCAGCTTCACATCAAAGACCTGTCAGTGATCCTCAGGGCAAACAGACTGAGATGGTTTGGCCACGTGGAACGGAACAACGGATGGGTATCGAATGTTCGATCCATGAATGTACAAGAACGCAGAGGACACGGTAGACCAAAACTAACATGGGAAGAGCTGGTGAATAGGGACTGCGAGGCAGTAGGAATGACAAACATCTACCCCTCCAACCGCCAGATGTGGAGAGGGAGACTCCGATCTCGACTGGGCAGCCAGGCCCCACCCTCTGTAGAGGACTAATTGACGGCCTGGATATTCAAAACAGGATAGTGAGTGAGTGATTTGATACTTATGCATTGCACTACAGCTTCAAATTATTCTGTGGAGATCCCTGATTAATAATACTTGAATGTTCAGGGGTTTCAATAACTTTTTGGCCACCTGGACCAGAAGCTAAAGTAGGCGGGGGATTTTCTATGTATTCCCTATTAATTCCATACAAAATTTTCAAAAGTAGCAGGGGGATTGTAGTCAATTTCAGTCAAATAGGAGGGGAAAATCCCCGTCCCCCGCCTCTTAATGAAACCCCTGAATGTTACCAACCATTTGAATGTGAGGTCTGTCAGTCTCTATTTCTTCTATATCAAATGTTGAAGCGGGCTCATTCTCAAGTCTTTTCTGCAACTCTTCATTGGCTGTTGCTAACTTTGGCAGGAAATCTCGGACTTGGCTCAACACTGAAATTTATCATTCATCAGAGGATTTGGCCAAATTTGTTTTTAAGTACAAAACAACAAATTCAACATAAAAAATCAAAATCAGAATTAATCAATCATTATTAGATAAAACTACTTTACTATGGTAAAAAAGATAGTTATCGTGGAACGAAACAATCTTAAATTGGTACATAAAAATGAATTTGGCCAAAACGTCCATTTTTCAAATTAGTGGTGGCCAAAACGTCCATGGCCAAAACATCCTAGCCAAAACGTACTGGCCAAAACGTCCATGGCCAAAACGTCCATCCACCCTAGGCTAGAGATATGGACACATATCCCTAGCCACTACCTAAAAATTAATTCTGTATCATGAAAATTATTTAGATAGATGAAATAAGCTCGCAGAGATAGGTTACCACATCACAACATGGCCCAAATTGGTTAACCATATGTGACCCGTCGCGCTAAAAGGGACCTTTTCCGAATTCTAAAAATCCAAATGTGGACAAACTTGTCAGACTCAGCACAGGTCAACCAGATCCCGTATGCAAAAAATGAACATATAGTTAGATAGGGAAAACATTCCAGATTTAGAAAATTACATAAAGTGAAAAGTGTCGGCCCTAGTCTGGCTGCGCGGACTGCGCAGACAGGCTAGGGTTGATATTTTTCACACAACCAATAAGGTCCCTTTTAGCGTGACGTGGCACATATCATTAATTTTGGTGCATGCAATAGATTTTATTTTGGAGTGGTCTAATTGTTTCTCATTTAGGGGAAAGGAACTGCATCAGTTTTATTCATTTCAAAACCCAATACTGGACCTGGTTTTTCATGCAATGGCTTAATGGAGAGCTGTTTGAAATATGCCTACCTGAACTTGCCTCCGGTTTAAAACTCTGTCGCAGTTCTTCTAGCGTCTTATACTTTCTGTTTACTATCAACTTTTGTTCTGAAAATACAAACCAGTGGGGAATCATGTGCCATAACAAGAACACAATTGCAGAATATCTACAATAATTCTATTAATAAATACCTGACTGATTTGAATTGCTTTGAAGCAGAGACTGGAAAATGCAAGAAATGTGCTAAGTATGATGAATCTTTTTTTAAACCTTTCCAAAACAGCTAATTTTTGATATTCACAATTTGAAAGGAGTTGCCATTGACAAGTCATGTTGATAGAGTTATGATTTATGTAAATTAAAGCCCAAGAGGGTATTTTAAAAAGCAATAGGAGATTCACCTAAATGCTGATTATCAGCATTTTCTTCTTTTGCCTCTATATTTTCAGGGGAAAAAACTGACGATTTCAACTTAGGGGGCCCAGAACAGCAAAATTCAATACTTAACATTAAGGGTATGGGCACTTTCTCTAAATATTCAGGGGCCCATCCCAAAATCTAGCAGCCATGGGCGACTGGGCCCCTGCTAATCTTTCACCCTGATTTTCCCAAGCCTTTTCTGATAAGGACGTCAAAACCCGGTCTTGTTTGGAAAAGGGTTAAATCAGCTGGGGAACCAATCAGCTAATAAAAGTTATTGATGATCTAATTTGTTTTCAATAACTTTTTTATCATTGAAAAGGTCTACCACATCCATCTGTTTCAGATTTATTGCCATCTTCTATTTTTCAAACCATTTAAATCAGTCACATTATGACAAATCATATCAACAGATTTTATAAAAAAAAATCTGAAATAGTTTCAAATGTCATGTCATGGGATTCCCCTTGGTGAACATCTTTGCATAAATTTAAACCCCTAAGTTGAACAACAGTTTAGTTAAATGTATTGAGAATACAGTGTAACAGATACAATGTAATGTCAGTAGCCCGTTTGCCAATGGTAAACTAATCCGAGTCTTCTCTGATGTAAATACGCTCTTTGATATTTTGATTTTTCGCTATTTACATCAGAGAGCGTTGCTCTTTGAAAACAGCGGAAAGTTCGGTAACGTTACAAGTAACTTGAAGCTTTGTTTTTGTGGATCATATCGAATCACTCGGTAAAACACTGTAGGGTATAGATCAATAAATCATTTTTTGCCATACCTGACCAAAAATTTCATTTTAAATCGGCCTGCTGGATGAGTATAACCTTTGGTTTTGAATGGAAGGTCAAGGTAAACAAAGGCTGCTCAGGTGAGGGTTGTTGCAAAGCATTGCCTATTAACCTTTTAGAAATACTTTTTGGTCGTAATTTTTTCAGCAGCCATAACAATAAATGGTTCATTTATCGATATCATCAGGGGTTTTTACGATAGCTTTTAAGATCGGACGGTGAACGATGCGCAACAATTTGTTGCGAACTTCTTGATTTTTTCAAAGAGCAACGCTCTCTGATGTAAATAGCGAAAAATCAAAATATCAAAGAGCGTATTTACATCAGAGAAGACTCGGATTAATGGTAAACCAACTCATTATGGTCGAACAATTCTGGTGACGAACCTTTACATGTCGACTTTTAGGAACAACAGCTTAACAAGATCAGTATAAATGACGAATAATCAAATAAATGGTCTAAAACATACCATACGCAAGGGGATTGTAGCATAAAACGTCACTATGTGCTTTTTCATCTATTTTTTCCATCTTTCACGTGTTGTTGTTTTCATTAGGTTGTTGTTGTCGTATCACATTAGACTGGGATATCTGATTATATAGACTGGAATTTAAATTATGTACTATAGAATCAGTCGGGATGACGTCATAGACTCACTTTCATTTTTTCATCGAGGGTACAACCTCGGTCTTTATCGTTACGGGATACCAACTTTGAGGCAGATTATTTCAAAAATTCTTCGTTAAAATTCTTAAACAAAACTCTTTCTTTAAAGAATGTGATTTAAACTTTCTAACTACCAACGCTTTTTTAATGATCAGGCGTAGTCGTCGAGATATTAATGCTGAAAGTTGGTTATGCTTCAACGAAAAAGACCGAAGCTTTCACCTCCACCGAATGAGTGCAGGTCCGCTGACGACGTTTTTGATTGGCTGAAAGAATTGTGCCGACCGTATCAATAAGTTTTAACTTGAAATCTGATTAACCCTTTCCCAAACAAGACCTGGTTTTGACGTCCCTGATAAGAAAGGTTTGGAAAAACATTGAGGCAAAAGAAGAAACTGATGGTAACCAGCAGTTTCTCCTTTTGCCTCAATATTTTCTATGCTATATCCTACACAAATAATATTTTTAATAACATCTATTTTGTCATTTGTGGCAGTTTTTGAAGTGGATCACCCTAAAATTTTGGCGTTTGGAAAAGGGTTAACTGACAGTAACATCGACATCCGACAGACACCAGAAATGGGTCATCTCCAGTTTATACAGTTGAGAAAGCCAGATGCATGCTATTAGGTATCCACATCTGAAATATCAAGGCTCTGCAGGGGTTTCATTAAGAGGTGGGGGGTCCCCCTCCTATTTGACTGAATTTGAGTTCAATCCCCCTGCTACTTTTGAAAATTTTGTATGGAGTAAATAGGGAATGCATAGAAAATCCCCCGCCTACTGTAGCTCCTAGCCCAGGTGGCCAAAAAGTTATTGAAACCCATGAAATATAGGCCAGGTTTAATTTTTCTAAAAGTAGGTCAAACACCAAGGTCAAGGTCACTAGGTCAAAGGTCACGGTCTCAAATGAAAGGTCTTAGCAGGAGGTACCCATGTGAGAAGTATCAAGGCTGTATCTCTAATAGTGCTGAGATATGAATCACCCTGAGATACAGACCAGGTTAAAGTTTTTGAAGATAAGACGCCGACGCGACCCCGACACTAGAGCTATGACATAAACTGCCCGGACATAAAGTCCCGGCTCGCTAAAAAGCCCAAGACAAATTTCAAAATTTTACCTTAATTTTCTTTTGCTTCTTTGTTTCCCAAAGCTTCATATTTTATTGATCATCAAACCTAAATCATGGACAGCATTTACAGGACTTTGCGGTTTGGACACTTGGAACTTTTAGTGCTTAACCTTTCCTAAACAACAACAAGAGTGCCATGGTCACAATATACGCCGCCAATTATAAAACTTAAGACACAAAAATGACATTGACAAGGATTTATAAATATCCACTCAAAAACCTGTAAAAAGTTATGTTCACAAGAAGGTTTTATAAATATCCAGTCTAATCCCTTGAAGGAATTGCGTTCACAAGGCTGAAATATCATTAAACCCCAGAGACTAAGTTTCTAAGGGGGCATAACTCAGGCAAAAATTGATAAACCATAAAATTCTTACTTCATGCACATCTACCAATTAAGGTGATAACATCCAAGTTTCATTAAGATCCAGCAAGAATCTTAGGAGGAGTTGCGTTCACAAGGCTGCAATTTCAATACGGGCTAGTGACTAAGTTTTAAGGGGGCATAACTGAGGCAAAAATCAATGAACCATAAAATCCTTCCTTCATGCACAGCTACCAATTGAGGTGATAACATTGACCAAGTTTCAAAAAGATCCAACCAGAAACTTAGGAGGAGTTGCATTGACGAGGCTGCAATTTCAATAAGCCCCACAGACTAAGTTTTAAGGGGGCATAACTCAGACAAAAATCAATGAACCATAAAATCCTTCCTTCATGCACATATAACAATTGAGGTGATAACATTGACTAAGTTTCAAAAAGATCCAGCCAGAAACTTAGGACAAGTTGTGTTGACAAGAATGCAATTTCAATAAGCCCCAGAGACTAAGTTTTAAGGGGGCATAACTGAGTCAAAAATGAATGAACCACAAAATCCTTTTTTCATGCACATATACCAATTGAGTTGATAACATTGACCAAGTTTCAAAAAGATCCAGCCAGAAACTTAGGAGGAGTTGCGTTGACAAGAATGCAATTGCAATAAGCCCCAGAGACTAAGTTTTAAGGGGGCATAACTCAGTCAAAAATCAATGAACCATAAAATCCTTCATTCATGCACATCTACCAATTGAGGTGATAACATTGACCAAGTTTCAAAAAGATCCAACCAGAAACTTAGGAGGAGTTGCGTTGACAAGAAAAGTGGACGTACGTACATACATACGGACAGACGGACAGACGGAGAAGATGATGCCAATATACGTCCGCCTCCGGCGGCGCATAAAAAATTATGGTGGTCCAAAGGACCTCTATGGATAAGGCGAGAAATCTCCCTAAAAGGCTCAAATGGCAAAGTCAATTTTCAAAACATGCAAATTGATAATTATTTCGAGCTGTATTGTTATATGTATACCTAAATCATATGAAAAATGATATTGTACAATCAAAACGATTCGACATGTACAGACAACTCTTGGTTTCCGTACCTACCCTTAAAATTACATTTTCCTACCCCACCGGTATTCATTCAACCAGAATTAAGTTTTCTATTGTTTTATCAACAAGAATTTTTCTTTAAATTTAAGGACAATTGGTGTTGAAATCATTTCGTTTTGTTCTTAATGCACATGTGCATCATTGAAACGAGTTTACAGGCGAAATTTTCCCACCAAAAATATGGCAATTGGTATATGAGTACTATCTTTAGTATAAAAGTATGTTCCACCCCGTGACCTAGGAAATCCTTTTTACAGGGTAAGCCTATGAACAAATTATACAACATATGTCAATGGGACGCTGGGTCAAGGGGGGGGGGGGGGTTGCCAGCCAAGGGAAGGTAGCTATTCCTCCGTTTTGGGCGGGAAAGTGCACTTTTAAAGTTGTTTAAATTATGAGCATGCGCAATACGGACAAAACCATAGCTGCCATATGATGTCAACACAATGTATCCTTGTAAATATAGAAAATAAATTGCAAATAATACAAAAAGAAACTTCATTTTACTTCAATGAATACTGGTAGTGTAAGAAAAATGAAACCATTTAAGGTAGAACCGGATACTTTTAAAATTTTAAGCTACGGCCATAAATTTGATATCTTTGGAAACTAGAAGCTATTTCTGGTTTAAATCCGATATTCATTTCCTCGTTCATGTCGTGACGACGTTACCACGACGACGTCAACATAGTAACCTCGCACATTTTTTACGTCGAATTTCTATAGCACGGAAATGCACAAAATTGCGTTTTAGTCGGGCAATTCCAACGTCACGACAATGAAAATTACATCGATGGAAAGATCTTTTCAAATGTAATAAGATGATACAAAAATCAATTATTTCGGACTGACGACGCAGAAATAAACGACGAACTTTCATCTTTTTTCCACGTCAGATTTCGAGGAAAAACTAACTTTAGAGCAGAATTTCGTAAAATTGGCCAGAACGATTTTTGCCATTTTTCATTATTATATTGCGCGCTCATATTGTAAGCATTTGGCAAGAAATCAGAAAAAATCACCGTACCGATTTTTAATAAAACATATTCAAATATTTTTGGTATACGTTAAAATTTTTGCAGTCGGATGTCGGCAAATTTCGACTAAAAAGCACTTTACAACGGATTTTCGTAAAATTGGCCAGAAGGACTCTACATTATTTCATTTTACATCCATATTGTAGGTGTTATGCAAAAAATCAGAAAAGGTTACTGTATCGGTTTTTAATAAAACGTATTTGAATATACTAGGTATCAATCAAAATTTGCACAGTCGGACGTCGACGTCGATTTTGAAACTACGTACGGTGACGAGCAACAAGGAGGTAGACGCGCCGGGGTTTTCAATCTGCTCAAGGAGACTACATTTATGTACTCAATTAGTCGGACAGCGAAAGTAAATCTCTATTGTCTAAGTAAATACCTAGCAAGAAGTACAGAATCGGGATAACAGTTGACACGCTCACAAAAGCCTATTCGAGGGGACAACGAAAACGGGATTGAAATGATACTTTCGAAAAAGAATATGCGGAAAATATTGGTAACCAACAGTAAAAAAATTGAATTTAATGTCATAGAATAATTAAACCACTTCTGTTCGTATGATGTGGCAAAATAGAAAATGTAAAAATAATAAAATGAATAAAGATAAATAAAAATTAATGCGAATATACATAACATCGCAAAATAAAAAAATGATGTCTTTCGCATTGCATCAATTTCTATCGGATTCTTTTTGTTTCATTTCTAATATCAAAATCGCAGTAGTAAATGCAGCTTATTTAATATCTCGTTAAAACGTTGTCATCGATAAAAAATAAACAAAGACTCTATCATATATGCACAGTCAGAATTTATATATGTTTTTACCAAAATGTTACAATTGACCATTATCTAATTACGATGTGGTTTTGACGTTCCGACCAAAATTGATTGAGAAAACGTTTAGAGAAAAGAAGAAAATAGCGACAGTCACATTTCTCTTTTTCAATATTTTTATGTAATAAAATACACGAATTCCAGGTAAATGCATTTGCATAAGTTTTTTTTCTCGTGGAGCAGTTTTAAATCCCGGCGTGTGTTCATCCTTGTTGCTCATCAACGTACGTAGTTTCGACGTCGACGTCCGACTGTGGAAATTTTGATTTATACCTAAAACATTCAAGTACGTTGTATTAAAAAACTATACAATAAACTTTTCTGAGTTTTTGCAATACACCTGCAATATGGATGGAAAGTAAAATATTATAAAACCACGGTGGCCAATTTCACGAAATTCCTTCATAAAATGATTTTTAGTCGAAATTTGCCGACGCCCGACTGCATAACTTTGACGCATACCAACAATATTTAAATATTTTGTATTACAAATCGGTACGGTGAATTTTTCTGATTTCTTGCCAAATGCTTACAATATGGTCGTGCAATATAATAATGAAAAATGGCAAAAATCGTTCTGGCCAATTTTACGAAATTCTGCTCTAAAGTTAGTTTTTCCTCGAAATCTGACGTGGAAAAAAGATGAAAGTTCGTCGTTTATTTCCGTGTCATCAGTCCGAAATAATTCATTCTTGTATCATTTTATTAGGGTTGAAAAGATCTTTCCACCAACGTAATTCTCATTGTTGTGACGTTGAAATTGCCCGACTAAAACGCAATTTTGTGCATTTCCGAGCTATAGAAATTCGACGTAAAAAACGTGCGAGGTGCTTATGTTGACGTCGTCGTGGTAACGTCGTCACGACATGAACGAGGAAATGAATATCGGATTTAAACCAGAAATAGCTTCTAGTTTCCAAAGATATCAAATTTATGACCGTAGCTTAAAGTTTTAAAAGTATCCGGTTCTACCTTAAGTGGATACAAAAATCAAGAGTTATCTGCACCTATAGAAGATTTTAAATGACATAAAAACTGTATTTATTTAATTTATTTATCAACCTAACCATAAAGCTTAATTTTGTTTCTCAATTTGTCAGTTTAGAAAATTGTCACATGGAGCTGAGCCTTTTAGGGAGATTTCTAGCCTTATCCATAGAGGTCCTTTAATGCAGTTGCTGACCAGACGATGTTTTATAGAGTTGATGGAATTTCTGCATGGAAAACATTGTAGGAAATGAAGAAATTTCTTGTCAAAATCAATTTCATCATTTTTCACAATGTTTTCCCCAAACACCTTTCATAGGGGGTGTCAACAAGCGTCATTGTGGGAAATTTGGAAAACCCTTCCAAAACTGTGACCATTCCCACACAGGGACACCTTTTGACACACGACGAGTTAAAGGCTTTTGAAAACATTGTGGAAAGGGAAGAAATTGCTTGTGACAAGCAATTTCTACATTTTCCACAATAATTTCTACCCCAAAAGACCAAAATTTGTTATATTTCATTCATTTAAGATAGGACCAGTCTAAAATTTTGTCGTTTGGTAGTGGTTTAAGAAAGCTTTAGAAAGCTTAGGCTTACGGATATCCACTCATTGTTGAGAAACAAATTTCAGAAAGGATATTAAAATTTGCCACGGCCAGCAGTGGCGGATCCAGGGGGTTCAAACAAATCCCCCTATGAAGCCTGATTATTTCCTTTTCATGCAGAAATTCAGTCAAAATTGTGTGATACTAGTAAAACGAACCCCCCTTTGTGTAAAAACGAACCCCCTTTACAGAAATCCTGGATCCGCCACTGGCCAGAGATCAAACTCCATGGTGGATAGTCATCTGGAACTCCGGAACTCCTCAGACAATCTAGATATTATCTCGGTTTTTCCATAGGTGTATGAAGAAATGTTGAAACAAGATGTGCGTTTTAACCCTTTCCCAAACAAGACCTAGTTTTGACGTCCCTAATACAAAAGGCTTGGGAAAATATTGAGGCAAAAGAAGAAACTGCTGATAACCAGCAGTTTCTCCTTTTGTCTCAATGTTTTCTGTGCCATATTTTACACAGACCCTATCTTTAGTAACTTCCATTTTGCCATTAATTTTGTTACAGTTTTCATAAGAGGATCAACCTAAAATTATGTCGTTTGGGAAAGGGTTAAAACACAAATGCCATCGAAATGTAAAATTTTTAGAAAGACAGACAGACAGACGGACATGCCATATGGGAAAGGACCTTAACTCAGATCCTGGTTCGTTTATAATACAAGATCAACAGACAGATTGTTTATAAGCTACTTGCATTTTAATAATCTCTTATATACAATGTTATGTACAAAATATCACTCATAAGCTCTCATATGCTACAACTATTATATACAAAATTAAGGCAAGTATATCATTCACAATCATTCTTCCAATTCTCAAACCTTTCCCAAACAAGACCCGGTTTTGCTATCCCTTATGGGCAAAGTTTGAACAATATTGAGGCAAAAGAAAATGCTGGTAGCCAACATTTTCTCCTTTTGTCTCAAAATTTTGTGATATATTGATAAAATGTCTTTATAACACCCATTTGGCATCTGCAGAATATTTCAAATTGTAACAGTCCCAAATCATGAGGATCTCTGGGAAATGATTAAGAAAAGTACAACATTTCATTCACAATTTTGCCTAGACTCTTGAACAAAGATAAAATTTCATGCCAAATGAATCAGAGGTAGAATTCATGGAAACACCAGCAGGGGAAAACTCTTTTAAATCTAACAATTTTCCACAATGTTTCCTACAAAGACAAGTTTAACAACCAAATTTTGTATGAAACCAATTACGAATGACTTATCTCAAATTCAATGTTTCAACATGAGGAAGCTTTCAAAAACATTACAAAAAGAAAAGGAGACATTGCTCTTCCATCTATAACAAAGTAGCAATGCAAACTTTTTCAATTTTCCTCGTTTCTTTTTCATTGTCTGAGTATGGATTAATACTGATAATCACAAACAACCCCTGAATTTGATCAGTAGTTTGATTAAAACTCGATAACTTTGACAATAGGGTCAATTAAAATGACTTAAACAGAACGATTAAAACCTCAAAACTACAAATGAGTTAAAATTTGATGGATAAAAAATGTTTACATTTCATTAAAATGACATGATTGCTTGGCATGCATGTTCTTTAATGCATTCCCAAACAGCAAATGTAACAAATAGTCCAAATTAAATGGAGATAAGCAATGAAGAAGCTTTTGCTTTCTCTATTTAACTTTCTTACAAAGTAAATCTGTAAAACCTGATGACATACAAGATTTCTCTTTCAATTTGAAAAGTTTAAGATAGAAATAATAATAATTGCATCAATAACAAAAGGTTACATGATACAAACAGTTCTAAATTAACATTTCCTATTTCAATTAAAAGAAAAGAAAGTATATTTAGTTGGTTGATAGAAAGTAGTTCAATCAATCAAACAACCTCTTTAGAAAGAAGTGACATGTTTCATGATCAAACTCTTATCATGTTGTACATCACTTCAATCAATTTCTTAGTCATTTAAGGACAAAGTTCTCTTGTCCATACGCTTTCTTGGATTTAACCGGTGCTGGGATAGGAAATTTTTAATTAGAACTACTAAAATACCACGTACCCCCTCTATTAACCTTTTCCTAAACAATTTCTAGTTTTGACTTCCAAATTAGAATGCTCTTTCAAATACAACATAACGATGTGAAGAAAATAACAGCACTTTCAATTCCTCAAATCCTTCTGTGCTATTCATTTCTGCTAGGTGTATCATTTCAATTTGTGACTTTCATTTTGAATCAAAATTGTATTGTTTGAGAAAAGGTTTGTTAACATAAATAAGCACTTTAGTGTGTAAACATATCACAAAACGAGATACAATATTATCCTGTGTATCCACCAATATATAATAGATTCAAAATTAAACGAGAACAGTTTCAATTGCTTTGATAAACCAAAACATCTGTTACAATTCTCGTTTAATTGCTAACCTATAATAGTAATATCTAACATGCCCTATATAAACATTCTTCAAAGCTAAGGAGGAAAGGGAGAAAGTGAATTATGCCATTGACAAAACAACACCTAGTTTTAATGTACCTATCACAAACAGTTTGGGAAAACATTGAGAGAAAAGAGAAAAATGCTGATTATCAGCAATTTCTATTTTTATCCCAATATTTTGCTGTGCTATATTGCACAAACACCCTATCTTTAGCAACATCTATTTTGTGTTCTGCAGCAGCTTTAGTCTGATTATTTGCAGTTGAAAAGATCCCTGCCACTTCCCCTCATCCAAAAGCTCTGTTTATCAAATATCATACTTTACAATTTAAGATATTTTAATCATACAAATTTTCAACTTTTCATGACCATTAATTCATCAGTTTCTGCAAGAAGTTTATGGGTGAAAGCGTATCAGTGGTGGAAGATCAAAACCTTGTAACTCCAGCTTTTTCAAGCTGTAATTACGAGGTTTAGACTCCCCAAAAGTCGAAATTCAAGAATCAAAAATAATCTTTTCCCATTAAATTTTAAAATATTAATGATGTATACCTATAGTAGACTCGTCAGGATAACCAGCCTTTTCTCCTTTTATGTCAATGTTTTCTGAATGATATTGTAAAGAAATTTATCTTTATACATATCCAATTTACAGTCTAAACTGCCGAATAGGAAAGGATTAATAATGGTGATAGAAACAATTCAAAATAAAGTTGATATAAAGCATTCTGTCATAACACCATCAGCGTCTAAATGATTCATTTGCACAGCTTCTGAGAAACTTTCTTAAATATGGCAGGAAAAATTAACAGATAGAAAAATGTGTTATATATCCCTAAATAGGCAAGAATAAAGCACTTTATTTTCATATCTTCAAAACAGCCAGCATTTTCTCCTTTTCCAACAAAGTTTTTTCGAAATCTCCCCTGTGTCAGTTCTATATATATATGAGAAATGAGCAATGATGATATAATATTAAAGAACTGTGCAAACTGATCTAAGTCTAACTGATTGTCGATACAGTAGACACAAAATGGTACAATGACAAAATACTTGCTTTGAAAGCACTAAATAAAACATGAGATCTGGACAATCAAAGATCCAAAAGTTCCCGATAAAATTGTCGCAACAAATTCATTGCTCAATCCTTTCAATTCTTCCATCAAAGATGTAATTGTTCAGATAAATTTGCAGAGCAAATAATCCCTAAATCTATGATGTTGTACATTTAAAGAAGAGAGAGTTTCAATAAAATTGCCACAACAATTTCATCGCCCGCCAACTCATTTGTCGTTTAATCTTTGATGTCATATACTTCTTTGTGAAGATCTGGGAATTCTTCGATCACCTCTTTCTTTTGCATCTTCATGTTATTTAAGGCCATCGAGTGTTTCTTATTTAAGTTCTTAAACACGGGAATAATGCTGAGTAGACGGGCAAAAGTGTCCTCGTAATTATCGTGGGTTGTTTTCATGTGAAAGTACAGAGACTGTAAGAACAGAGAATGTAACTTTTCTATCGCCAACTTCTCTTTCAGTCCGTCATGATCTGAAAAATATTTAAATTGACCCATTACCAAACAACAAAATTTTGGACTGGTCCATATTCAAAGATGTTGCAGGCGACAACTAAAAATGAATGAAAAAGTACATTTTTTAATCATTTTGTATGGAAAATATTGTGGGAAATGAAGAAATTGCTTGTCACAAGCAAATTCTTCATTTTCCACAATGTTTTCTATAACCAGTTTCTTGCAGTGAGTCAAAAAGAGTCACTGTGTGGTAATGGGTTAAAAATTATAGACCTCACCAAGGAAACAACAACAACGACTCTGACAATTTCAGTTTGAAGCTGCAGTAGACAACAATAAAGATAGTGTTTGAGTACAATGTAGCACTGAAAATGTTCAGGACAAAGGAGAAAATGCTGTATCTACTTTTGCCTCAATATTTTTTCCAAATCTTTTTTTTCCAATTAGATATACTGACCTCAGACCCATGATATGATTGGACAATAGTTAAATAAATAATTAGTGCAATAATGACTGCGTTGTGTAGTTTTTCTTTAACTGCTTGAAAAAGTATAGCATTAACTTAGAGGAATTTAAGGACAAACTGCTTGACAAAGTGAAGGACAAACTACTTTAACCCTTTCCCAAATGGAGAAATTTCAGGGTAACCCAATTTGAAAGCTGCTGAAGAGGACAAATCGATGTTCATAATGATAGATTTTGTTTTGAAATTGCTCAGAAAATATTGAGGCAAAAGGAGAAACCGCTGGTCATCAACAGTTTCTTCTTTTGTCACAATGTTTTCAAAAGCCTTTTCTATCAAGGATGTCAAAAGCAGGTCTTGTTTGGAAAAGGGTTAAGACAGAGTTAGACCCTAAGTGCTTCACAAAGTTTGCTCCGAATGCTTGAAAAGGTTAGTTCAAACTGTTTGACAAATAACTGAAATGTTTGCATTGCTTCTGGCAAAGGTTTTCTCTAGTGCTTAAAACAAAGTTTGGTGAAACCCTCTTTACTAAGTTTTTCTCAATAGTTAGACAAAGATAGACTTTGTTGAAAAATATTTTGTTTATTAGTCCCCTACCGGTGTTCACACCGGAGGGGACTATAGGTTTGCCCTCCGTCTGTCCGTCCGTCTGTCCGTCCGTCCGTCTGTCCGTCCGTCTGTCCGCTCAAATCTGGATCCGGCGATAACTTAATAACTAAGCAAGCGTTTTTGATGAAAGTTGGTATATGACTAGATGGCAATGTGTAGATTATGCACATCATTTTATTTTTGTTTTTCGACTTAAATTGAGGTTGCTATGGTTACAGAAATAGTGAAAATATGGCCAAAAATGGGATCCTGCGATAAGATAATAACTAAGCAAGCTAGTTTGATGAGACTTGGTATATGACTATATGGCAATGTGTAGATTATGCACATCATTTTATTTTTGTTTTTAGACTAAAATTGTTGTTGCTATGGTTACGGAAATAGTGAAAATATGGCAAAAAATATTGGATCCTGCGATAAGTTAATAAGTAAGCAAGCTAATTTGATGAGACTTGGTATATGACTAGATGGCAATGTGTAGATTATGCACATCATTTTATCTTTGTTCTTCGACGAAAAGTGCGGTTGCTATGGTAACGGAAATAGTGAAAATATGGCAAAAAATGGATCCTGCAATAACTTAATAACTAAGCAAGCTAACTTGATGAAACCTGTTTTAAAATGTAAAAAAATTTATAAGCCATGTTAGTCAGGGTGGTGATGCAGCAGTATTAATCACCTCCAGTTGGGCATAACATTTCATATGTTTGACAATTATTTTGATGACTTGTTCATCTTAATCTATTATTGATTACCATATTGAGTCAATGTGAAGCCGGTAGGGGACTTTATGTGTTGCATACAACACCAGATACTTGTTTGATCTTAACCTTTTCCCAAACAAGAAATGGTTTTGACGTCCCTAATAGAAAATGCTTTGGAAAACATTGAAACAAAAGAAGAAACTGCTGATAACCAGCTGTTTCTCCTTTTGTCACAATTTTTTCTGTGTCATATTTTACACAATTCCTATCTTTAATAGCATCTGTTTTGTCCTTTGCTGCAGTTTTTGAATTGGATCACCCCTAAATTTTGTCGTTTGGCAAAGGGTTAATTGATCTACGAGTAAAGCAGCTGAAAGCCAACCCACCTTGACACATAATGAGGCAAGCAGAGAAGATTCCGAGCTGAATGTCCGTCAGTTTGAGTGGATTAAGTTGAGCGGCCACACTGAAGAACTCCTCGATAAAGTGTCCCATCGGCATCTGTCTCACCATTTGTCTGTAAGTACACATATAGCATATTGATGACTGCGCCCAAAACAGTTGTAACTGCCTATAAACATATAGGCAGTTATAACCGTTTCTTGCTGAGCCATCGATATGAGATTTGAAAGTCAAAGTGCTATGACTTCTAAAGGCACTGGCTGTTCATAACGTAAAACTCACTATCGTGGGTTTTGAAGCATTTCGTAAAATGTATACGCAAGACTTTAAACATAAATTTTAACAATATAAGACAACATACAGTGGCGTATAAAATACGCAAAACAAAAATTCCATCCATCATCATGTGTAGGCTGGAAATAAATTTCTCCTTTTACTTTTATCACAAGAGATTAACAGACAAAAGTAACAAAGTCAAACCTACCTTGGACATTTCATTTCCATGTTGGGGTCAAACATTTCTTGTTTTTCATGGTCAACCAGCAAACACATACGGCATAACAACACCTCAAATGATCCCTTCTTGATTAGAATGATCTGATCATCTGTGTCAATCTCTCCGAAACCTGCAGCGGTAACAAACAACAATCTGATATCGCTGGTGGGGGATCAAAACCTCGTAACTCAAGCTTTGTCAAGCTGTAGTTACCAGGTTTTGTCTCCCCACTAACGATATATGTATTCCATCCATCATTAGATACCAAACACTTTGTGCAACTTCCGGCATCATCCTTGTTTAAGGATATTGTAAGAGTATCCCTTGTCATTTTCCCTTGCCACCCATGATGCCCAGAAATTGATTGCCGGATATCTTTAGTCAATTTTCTGTTGTTACTGATGACGCCTGAATTCGCACAAAATGTTTTGTATCTTATGATTAGTGGAATACCTTAAAACACTATCTTGTAACATCTATGTCACGGGTGGTAAACAGAGAAACTAGCACCAAAAAGAGGTAGTTGCATAGAGCGAAAATTTGTAGGTCACGAACACATTTTCTAAAATTATTTCTTTTAAAGCGAGTTTTTGAGAAATCCGGCGATGCTGCAATATGAACAAATGGTCGAAGTTTGTTGAGCACGAGAGTATACGGTGTTAGTAGCAGGGTTTTAATACAATCGTTGAAAAACATTTCAAAATCGAAAGTAAAGAAGTTTTTACTTTCGATCTTGAAATGTTTTTCAACGATTGTATTAAAACTCTGCTCACTAACACAGTATATTCTCGTGCAAAACAAACTTTGACCATTTCTTCATATTACAGCATCGCCGGATTTTTCAAAAACTCGTTGTAAAAGAAATAATTGTAGAAAAAATGTGTTCGTGACCTACCTTTGTTTACAGATTTTCGCTCTATGCAACTACCCCGGTAGAGGCCGGATGTCACGAGGAAACGAAATACCGTTGACTCTTTTTGGAGCTAGTTTCTCTGTTTACCACCCGTGTATGTGCTATTTTCAAACTGTTTTGTTGAAATTCTTTTTAAACAGACTTTCATCAGCTGATTGCGAGCGAAATCCACTTGGAAGAAAGTGAATCTCTATTTGCCTGATAAACATTGACCTGGTCCCATTACAGGCCCAGCTATTGATGACTATTGGAAGTCAGATGAATGCTTGAGAAAAAGGAAGATAATCATTATTATCTCCTTTTTTCTTAAAGGTTTCTATGATTTGAATTGTCTACTTTCTGTTTTCAGTAACATATATTTTGTTATCTACAAAAGCTTTTGACTTTGACAAGTCTAAAATTTCGCATTTAAAACATTGTTGATGGAAAAGGAGAAAATAGTATGTCTCCTAACCTGGTAATTTCTTGCAGAACTTGACGACATTGGTGATCTCCAGGACTAAACTTTCTGTAAACTTCTGCCACATGTGTCTGGGATTGATGGACAATTTGGACATGTCAGGCTGAAAAACAATTCACAAATACAGTTGATAATCGTTGCCTTGAAGTCAAAATACTGTCAGGTCACATTGAGAAGTCTTTAAAAATTCTACATGCTGATTATAGGCATTTTCTTCTTCTCTTCGAGTGTTTTAACCCTCTCTCTCTTAAAAGGATCTCAAAAATGATCTTGTTCAGGCTAGGGTTAATATAGTCATGTATACATGATTGAAGTAAAGCAGTCAAAGAATGAAAGCTACTCAAAACAGGCAATCTATTTCCTTTTTCATGTCAACTGTAGTTAGTTGCATTAAGGTAGAACACCCGTAATGTGGCCATTTTGAGATTCATAAAACATTGAATTTTTTTGAGCAGCGTTGTTACGTATCTGAACTTATTCGGGCACAGTCGTAAACATTCGGCGGTGGAAAGTTCTACTGCCAAATGTTTTCGACGTCGCCCAAGGTAGACTACCTTAACTGCAGTTTTATGTCTAGAAACTCAAAATAGCTACTGTCATACAGTGATGGGGCCTTTATTTCACCCTTTCCCAAATAAAATATTCTAAACTGTCAAACTTTAAACAAATTACAGTTAATGAACAAAACTTTAAGAAAAAGGTCCAACAGGACAGATAATCTTGAAAGAAATGAATACTATGTTGATAACCAGCATTTCATTTCTTGTAACTTCATATTTTTATATTGAACATCAAAAATATATCATTGCAGTAGTGCTTAAACTACAAAAGACATCAACTCACCAGTCCATGATCCAGGACTCTCTGTTTGAATCTCTCATTGGCCTCTGCCACCCGCTCGTACGTGGGTCGTACCGTCGCTAGGTGAGCCTCCCCGACCGTCGTTATCACTTGCTGGATCAGCTGTTCACGAAGTTGTGACGGCACCTGGCGCACCTCCTCCATTATTCTCTCCACGTCAATCTCATTGGCGTTATCATCCTGATCTGGAGATTTCGCATTCATTAAATCTGTAACAGAATTAAATCACATTTTACACTATTTATCTATAGCAAAACTTTGCCAAATTTGACTTGCTTAATTTGAGTCCATGAATTGACACTGGAATTGACAATTTTTGACCATGATTCTAATTAGCGTTCATTAGAATAATAATGATATAGGCATTTAACCCTTTCCCAAACAAGATCTAGTTTTCACATCCCTAGTAAAAAAGGCTTAGGAAAACATTGAAACAAAAGAAGAAACTGCTGATAACCAGCAGTTTCTCCTTTTGTCTCAATATTTTCTATGCTTTATTTAACACAAATCCTGTCCTCATTAACTCCCACTTTATAATCAGAAGCAGCTTTTAAATGAGAAAACCCTAAAACTTGGTCGTTTGGGAGAGGGTTAAAATAGATTTGCATGCCCCATCAAACAACCCTCATGATAGTAAAAATTGCTTTTCTCTTTCAGTGACATAAGTCACACATACATGTAGTTCATTTTCTCTTAGTTTAAAGTACAGAAAAAAACGTGTCTACTCACTGCTCATCATGTTCGCCATCATGCTGTTATCGTCCATCATTCCCATCATGTCCGGCATCATCATCATCGTCTCCGGCGACATCTCACCCATAAACGGCGACGCACCGTCCATCGGAAACATCATATTGGTCATGGAAAACATGCTGTTGTCAAGTCCCGGCTCCAGTTTCACTTCCGCCGGCAACTCGCTAATCGTCGAATTCATCTGGGTGAATCCGGGATTATTGTCCGTTTGTGATATGTCTGATTCCTGTGCTTTAAAATTGTCCAGCATTTCACTCGTAATACCTGCTTTATCCTCGATTAAATCCGAGGTAGAGCTGGTTGTGGAATTTTCCGTCGAACTCGTAACTTTTGACGAGTTCTTCTCATTTGGTTTCTTTCCCGCAGTTTTGTTGTTTTTCTGATTGTCTGTGGTGTTATTGTTACGCTGGTGCTCCCGGAAGCTGACCTGAGCCGCAGATAAAAATGCCTGCATCAAGTCCGACTTGAAAGTGCCATTCTGCTGTAGAAGCCGCTGTAATTCTGCCATTCTGAGTTTGTACAGTTCAGAAGGGGATGGATACGGGGCGATCGGTAAGTTTGTTTCTCGCTTTACTTCACTGGTTGTGTCTTTTAAACGCTTTGGTCGTCGACCTAATCGTGATGCTGAAAGTATAAAAGAAATATTTATATATATTTTGATTAATCTTTCCTCATCTTAAACCCATTACCAAGTGACAAATTCTAGACCTGTCCAGGATGAGGCAGATGACAGTTCCGAGTGAATATTTTTTTTACTTTTTTGTCTTTCTGAGTAGAAAACATTGTGAGAATTGAAAAGACTGCTTGTCACAAACAATTTCTCCATTTTCCACAATGCTTCAAAAACTTTTATCTTTTGGCAGTGTCAAAAAGTGTCATTTTGTGAAAACTGTTTAATATTTAGACATGAGAAGCAGATGATATAGTGTAAGATCAGATTGCACATGTTTGCAGGCTGATCTTACAATATTCTGCCTGTCACAATAACCAAAATTTCCTGAAACAGCAAGACATGAGTGAAATAAAACTAACTAGCTATCTTCAATAGAATAATTTGATATATTTTATATATTTACATATTTTCATGAAATAAAATCGAATGTTCACAAACATTAAAATATCAGTGTTCACTTTCATCTAGATGTTCGTTGAAGTTCACAAAAACAGAAACATAGACAATCAAATGTACGCTTTAAAACACATGTAATTTTCACATTTTTATTTTTTATTTAAATAAAAAGCAAAATTTCATGAAAACAAGCATCCCCCCAAAGAACCCTGAAATAAGCATTTCATCATAATTATCAATGCATTAGAAATTTACGAGTAAAAGAATATAAAATATAAGAGTAAAATTTTAAAATAAAATTCAAACTCTACTTACCAAACTCGGAGGAGTGAGTGAATTGACTGAGAAATAGCCAGTGTATATATAGGGAAAAACTAGATCAACTCACCTATTTTTTGAAGGTTTTTCTCTCCATTATGCTAATTAGCCTGTTTCACGAGGCTGGCTCACCTCGAATGGGCCAATGAATGGCCAGAACATTGAGTAACCGAGTGTCTAGCACGAGAAAAATAGGTGAACTCTATCTGCTCCAATCACGCTGAAGAGCTTGCTAAGCAATTGGGTAAAATTGGTGGCATTTGTGAATGCAAAGCTATTTTAAGTGTCCATACTTCCTGTAGACACTTAAAATAGTTTTGCATTCACATATAGAAAAGTGCTAGGGCAGAGAAAAGTAGTGAGAATAGTATCATCATTCACAAAAATCAAGCATGTTAAGAGGATGATTTTTATTTGCTCTACTCAATGTAAAACTTATGTTCTTGGAACAATGGTCTGTATAATGCAAAACTGCTAGTCTATCATTTATATATACTGTGCTCCAGATAATGTAAAGATTTTTGTATATATTGATGCTGAAAAACATTGCATGTACATCTGTCCGTTAATCTGTTTTTCTGCTCATTATAATGTAAAACTTGCTACCCATTATTCTAGTTGTAATACGCTCCTGATAATGTGAACATTTCTGCATATTCACCTCCTAAAACTTGTCTGTCAATCTGTCTGACTCAATCTGTCTGCCTGATTATTAAGATGTGAAACTTGTTGGTCCATCATTTTTTGTTAAGATATGCTCCCAATAATGTACCCATAATTGTATATACATAATCCAAATCTTTTTCTGTCTGTCTGTCTGTCTGTCTGCACACATTATAGTTAGCAAAACTTGATGGTCTATCATCTTGTTACAATGCTTTTAAGTCTCCTTTTGTAATTACACATTGGCATATCAACTTTTTCATAATATTATGCTGCAGATACTTTCATCATAAAGGTCTTGCGCTCCCTGATTTTGTCCGTCCATCTGTCTGATGACAATCATTACACAAATCTTGCAAAAGCTTAAGTCTAACATGAGCTCTAAAACCCGCCCGACACTGACATCTGTCCATTTGTAGACAATAAACTCCATTCCTAAAACATTTTGTATAAATTTCCCCTCTAATTTGTAGATTTATTTGCCCTTTTCAATTTGATCTTGAATGCAACAATTAATTATACCATTTGCAATATAATCTTGAAAAGGGCATAACAGATTTTCCCACAATTTGTGCAAACTAATAATTCCATTTTGATGTTGTTTTAAAGTTTTTGCAAAAGGAGTCATGAATCTATGGCAGTGTCCTTTCTATGCAAATGTTTTCTTCAAGAGAAATAAAAGTACTGAAAGTACTGTTGGGAAGCAAATTTGTTAATAATGTAGGCCTGACCAGAAGTAGAGTACTTTGATTATCCATTTATATACCTGGAATACTTTGATTCATAGAGTACTTTGATTAGGTACTTTGATTATCCATCTGAATACCTTGAATACTTTGATTCCATGCTGGAGTTGCACATCTATTTTTAGCACAACCTTATGCATATTTATCTTTTGTGTAAGCTTTGAATATATTTCATAGTTCAGTAAACTTGACTGACCCATTTACAAGAAAGGCCATTGGACTGATCTTTGAACCATAATAAATAAAATTACAACATCGTTTTTTTTTTCTTCTCTTAGAGACATGATTAATTGAATGTTTCATTTTCAGTCACACAGTTCAATATCTACATGTATAACTTCAGACTTACATATTGAACATTCGAATGACTGTTACCTCATTAATATTTGCTTTTGATAGAACTATTTATAGTGAGGAGGACCAGAAGAAGTTGTGTGGTATGCAGAGCATGGTAAAGTGCAGAGAAAGGTGGCTGTAAAGAGAAGCAAATTTTGCAACTGAACATTGTGATAGCTTTCTTTTTATATCAGTCCTGCTTTTAAACAAGACCTGGTTTTGACATCCCTGATAGAATAGGTTTGGGAAAACATTGAGACAAAAGAAGAAACTGCTGATAACCAGCAGTTTCTCCTTTTGTCTAAATATTTTCCTTGCTATATTACACCTGAATTTCATCTTCCACAGCATTTGTTTTGTCGTCTGAGCAACTATCAAACAGTCCAAAATTTTGTTCTTTGGGAAAGGGTTAAAAGACAAAGATGCCTCAGTCACAATACTGGGTATGACTCTTTCTTGCAGTTACTGCCTTTTTGTGACACTGATTATTCCATCGACAGATGACAAAATTTTGGACTGTTCCAAATTGAAAGATGCTGCAGACGACCAAATTAAGATCTAAAACCATTGTATTTGTGTTAAATATAGCATATAAAATTTTGAGGCTATAGGAGAAATTGCTGATTATCAGCAGTTTCTTCCTTTGCCTCGATGTTTTTCCAAGCCTATTCTTTTAGGGACGTCAAAACCAGGTCTTGTTTGGGAAAGGGTTAATCCATCGACAGATGACAAAATTTTGGAATGTTCCAATTTGAAAAGTGTTGCAGACAACAATTTGGAGTAAATAAGTTTTTACATTTTTTGTCCTTCTGTATAGAAAACATTGTGGCAAATTAAGAAATTGCTTGCCACAGGCAACTTTCTTCATTTTCAACAAAGTTTTCTAAAACATTTATCTAGTAGGTGACAAAAAGCGTCAATGTGTGCTTATGGGTTAATATGGCAAAACATCAGGCTAGAAACAGCAGCTTTCAAACTGAAATAGTCCATCCAAAAGGTGGTCTAAATTCAAAAGGAATGAAGAATGAAAGTACCAAAAAATAGAAGAAAATTCTGATAATCAGCATTTCTTCCCCTTTCTTGCAGTGCTTTTCAAAGCTGTTTTCATAATAATTTATCAAAACGAGGTTTGCAAAAGGACAAAGAATGAACCAAGTCTAACCCAGTTCATAAAGCAGTTCATCCTGTAGTGAGTTTAGAAACAATCACGAAGAAGACAGAAGTTCTTGGGTTGTCCGGGAGAACTCTGAATGCTCTGATCAGCTGATTCAGGCATGCTTCATGTAAACAGTGCTAAACACATGATCATTGCATTTCTTCAAAATCGTTGTAACTAAAGCTTGTTTAAAAGTGTAGTTATGAGGTTTTGGCAGAAAGACAGAATGTTTTTCCAGGAATTTTAGATAACCTGTTTTAAACAAGCCAGCCAATGAAATCATAGACTGATAAGCCTGTTCATATGAAAAAGCCCTGGTGTTCAATTGGGTGCAATTTAGAAAGCAAAGCAAACTGTGCTTGAAAACCAATAATGCATTTTCTCCTTTTCCACTTGCCAGCGTTTTTTACCCCATTAACAATTCTTAGATTTTACCAGATGACAAAATTTCAACCTGATTTTCAATGCAAAGTTTTTGCTACTTTTACAAAATATCATGGTACAAGGTCAGAAATATTAGATTCAAAGTTGTTTCAGTTCAAATCTCTTGTCAGGAATCTTATGGAAAACACTAAGTATCCCTTTCTCAAACAGCCAAATGTAGACTGTTCAAATCAGCCTTTCTCCTTTTTCCACAAAGTTTCCTAGCTATAACAAGTGCAAATCAATGTGCATGAGTAAGCATTTTATTTTTATACACACAACCCCTTTAAACGGAACAACATATCGTTGGTGGGGGGTTAAAACCTCGTAACTACAGCTTGAATAAGCTGGAGTTACGAGGTTTTGACTCCCCACCAACAATATTCCATTTCCTATGATACAATTCTAGTCGAAATAATTTGCTTTGTCTAGGTAAAATGGTGGTTCAAAATGCCAGTGACCTTTGCGGGGTTAAAGGTCACTGTTGGGGGAAGATGAATTTCAGCAAAGTCAGCAAAAATAAGTCAGTTTTATTATGGTTTGTGGTAATGGTCATGCTACATGCGTGATTTAAAACCTGGGGCTCTAATTCAGGGAAAATGTCCAAATTTGTCACAAACGCATCATAAACAAGTGACGGTCATCACGATATGAATTATGGGATAGTCAAGTTCATTCATGCTGAATGTCACTGTCAACAATTGGTGAAATATATTGCTACATTATAAGGTCCACCTACTCAAATTTGCTTTTTTCCGACTCCCCAAATATGGGAGTCTCTGCAGAAGGCACAACTGGGCTGCGTTAAGTAGACAAACTGTTAGCTAACGTCACCAATATTCGCAACTTCTTTGACCCAAATTTGACAGAATTGACCGAGTATTCCGAATGAAACGGCTAACTGTTAGCTAACGTTTGTCTTACTGAACGCAGGGCAGATGTTGATAATGATAGGATTCATGTACGATATGGGACATAACAGATTGAGGCAAAAGGGGAAAACGCTGATCAGCATTTTTTTCTTTTGTTTCAATACTTTCCTAAGTTTCTTCCAATAGGAATGTCAAGTACAGGTCTTGTTTGGGAAAGAGTTGAAGTGATAAATGGACAGACAGTAAGATTGAATACACTTCTTTTCTCTAAATACTTCCCATGTCATTTTTAAGACTGACATTGAAACAAGGTCTTGTTTGGGTAAGGTTTATAGTTACTAAAGGTCAAGTAAAAGATATAAGAGAATGGTTGCGTTTCTTGATCAGACTGTGCTGTGATTGAAGCTGATCTGGATTTCATGATGGTCTCAAAATGTTGTTTGTAAAATTGTTAAAATGGTGCTTTAAAACTAGTTAATTAACCCTTTCCCAATCAAGCCCTTGTTTTAACATCCCTAATAATAACGGCTGGGGAAAACATTGTGGCAAAAGAAGAAATTGCTGATAATCAGCAATTTCTCCTTTTGCCTCAACATTTTCTATGTTACAAAATTAAAACCCTCATTAACATAAATTTTCGTCTGCTACAGCTTTCAAATTGGAACAGTCCAAATATTGGACGATTGGGAAAGGGTTAAACTACACAATTATCTCTTTGCCATGAAAGCTATTTTTCCAATCAAATTAAATTTTCAAAACCTTTTCCAAACAGCAAAAATTCAGACTGCTCCAATATTTGAGAGCTGCTTACGAAAAGGGATATTGCTATGAATAGAATCTTGCACAATATACAGTACATACATGTAGCACTTAATCAGCATTTTCTCCTTCTGCCTTAAAATTTTCTGTACTATCCCTTGCGAAAAAAGTTCACGAAGTTCATGAACTTTGATGAACTTTTTATGAAATTCTAGAAATTGCATGAACTAACATTAAAAATTCATGAACCTCCAGTTTCATTAATTCAAAGTTCGTGAACTGTTTACGAAGTTGATGAACTTTGTTGAACATTTTATGAACTTCATGAACAAATAAACATGTTCATGAACTTTCAATTTCCTAAATTCATAGTTCACAAACTTTTTACAAACATTTTGAAAGTTGTTGAACTTATTATGTTTAGTTCATGAACCTCCATTTTAAGAAACAAAATAGGTCTGCATTTTAATTCCAAAGTTCCTGAAGGAGTCAACCATTTCATCGATAGATAACATATGTTGGCTACTAAAATCGACAGTTATAAAAAGTACCAATTTACAAACTAATAGCCAGGCTGTTTCAACCCTGACAAAGCAGTTTTGCATATATTTAAATTTCAATGATTTTCAAAATGGATGGAGAAATCAATAAGCTGTAGAAAGAACAGTTTAGCTGCTGACTAAATTATCTAAATAATTGCTAAACGACTGACTAAGGTCTATTTCTAGCTAACCTTCTGCTAGCTACTTTTGTGATCATCCAGTGTCTATTAACCAGTGTTTGTGACAAGGAATCTCTGCACCTAAACAGAATTATAAATTGGCTTTGTAATGAATTTCTTCTATCAAATTCAAGAAGTGCTTAAATAGTTCTAGAACTACTGCAAATGTTCATGAACTAGTTCATGAACTAGTTCATGAACTTATCTATAAAGTACATTTAGGTTAAACTTCAAAGTCAAGGTCACAAGTTCAAAGGTCAAGGTCTTAAATGAAAAGTCTTAGCATAATATATCCATGTGTGAAATGGTACATCTGTTTTTCATATAGTTCACAAGATACAGAATTAACTGGGTGAAATCAGACCTCCCAGTCTAATTTTATTCATGTTTCCAGTCTATTACATGACATCACTTCCTGTTTATCAGAGAATTGGAGGGAATTTGCTTGTCTGACTTTTTTTTCAAAAAAATTGTTTTTTTGTCAAAATTTAGTAAATTTACATTCATTTTCAAGAATAATCAGGAGATAAAGAAGCTCACTGAACAGTTAAACCAAGTAAAGCAACATTGGTGAGTGTTCTTTTGACTAAATTTAACAAATTTTAAAGTTCAGTTTTACAATTCCCCACCCACATATTGTGTAGTAAATAACTTAGTTCATGAAATTATGATGAATGTTCATGAAACGCAAAATTCGCCTTTAATGAACTTGCAAGAAGTTCTTGAACTTCAGAAGTTCATGAACTTCAGAAGTTCTTGAACTTTTGTTGGTGAACTTCAGTGGTTCATGAACTTGCTGTTTCATGAACTTGGTCGACTAATTCACGAACTTCCGAAGTTCAAGAACAAAAGTTCAAGAACTTCTTGAAATTCATGAAAGGCAAATTTTGCATTTCATGAACGTTCATCATAATTTCATGAACTTTTTCGCAGGGGATATTTCACACAAATTCTGTCTAGCATCCTCAATTTTGTCGTCTGCAGCCAACCCATAAATTTGACTACCCTATTTTTTTTTTTCACTTGGGAGCCAGTTAAACTTATCAAGTGCAAGATTCACGGGTTTAACCTAGCAATTCTAGCAATAAGCATGGCACCTCCACACTACATGGTCATGGGTTGAAATTTCACGTGATCAAAACAACGAAAGTTCAAAGTTGTTTACAAAGAACTGGAATCACGCAGCCTACATTTCCAATACTGTGAAAATGATAAGCCTTGATAAATTTTAAGAGCTATATCAACATTTCTCTGTCTGCATTTTCTCTTTCTCTCTGTCTTGAACCGTTACCATGCAGACAGCAAAAATTTAGACTGTTCCAAGCTAAAAGTAAAAGATGTTGCAGACGACAATTTCAACTGAATGAAATTCTACAATTTTTGTGTTTTTGGGTGAAAACATTGTGAGAAATGAAGAATTGAGTCCAAAAGTGTCACTGTTTAGGGAATGCGATAAAGCATTCCACATAAATTTCAAGAAACAAGTTACAACCATAAACCGTTTCCCAAATACCAAAATGCAACATGCTATTTTATAGCAGATGCAATGTTGAACATTGATACTGAGATAGAATTAATCTTTTTTTAACAATATAGCACAGAAAATATTGAGGCAAAAGGAGAAAATGCTGGTTATCAGCATTTTCTTCTTCATGTCAATGTTTTCCCATGCTTGTTTTACAGGAAATGTCATAAACAAGGCTTATGTTTGTGAATGGACAAAAGAGCTGAACCAACATTTTCTCTATCTAGGCTATTCAACTCTTCAAGAAACAACAGTTAAGCATATTTTTTACCTAATGACCCTTTTACAAACAACAAAATGCTATTTTGACCGATTGGCAATATCTCTTTCTCTTTTTAGTTGAAAAACCATATTCTTCATTACATATGAAACACCCCAAACCCTATGTTGTAGGTACTCATATGAAGAGTGTTGAAAAGCCCATACCCATCTAATCTGCAGCCCTGCGTCAGAAGTCTCAAACCTTGAACTTTTGGATCAACAGGCAAAGCCAAAACCAAACAGCATTTCACATGAGGGCAAAAAGGTGAAACTTTCAGCTGATTCAAGCAAAATGTAAAAGTACAAAATCCTTGGCCCTGTTTCATCGATTAATCCATGCTGTATTGTTCTAAATGAAGGCTTAGTACAAAACTTACATATTTCATACACATACAACACTCTAGCATCAACCCATTGATGTACTTATACTTTTGACCAATTTTCCAGGAGTGAGTTCAAAACCATTGGAAGTGTATATAAAATCAAGCACATTTACAATAGTTAATGCACTAACCAATGGTTATTATTTTCATCCTCCCCATTATTTACATTGTCTGTCAGCCAGTAATATGTCACTTTTCACACAAAAACCTAATAACTGCAGCTTAAAACAGGCTGCAGTTACAAGGTTTTTGCTGAAAAGCATCAAATAGGTTTCTCCATGTCTGAACTTTGACCTTGCTGACCAGCTGACTGACCTTGTTTTCCACCAAATTATAAAACAACACAAATTGCAAAAATTCAGACAAGCCCATGTTTGAAAGCTGCTGCATGGTGAACAAGAAGCATTTGTGAAACACAAATGCCCAGAAATGGCCAATGTTAAGTTTTCCGACAGACAGATAGACAGTCCACAATTTGCCCCTGATCTTTCAATACACAGGCACAAAAATATAAGATTTATATATAATAAGCCATAAAAGATATTGAGATGAAAGTAGAAAATGCTGCTAAACAGCATTTTCTTCTTTACCTCAATGTGTTTGTTTTTACCTGAATATTTTTATATTCTAAGGTCCTTTTTATTCAGAAAGTCAAAATCAGGTGTTATTTGAGGTAGCATAAAATCCCTTTCTATTCAGGATTTTTTAACTATTTATTCCATAATCTGGTTCAACTTTGTTCACTCATGCTCATTTTGATTTTTCATAAGTGATATTGCTGCTCAAGGAGATGCTTTTGGCAGCACTCTGAGCTACAAGAAATAGAGCGATATGGCTTATCAAAATTTGTAGTTCATACAGAAAATTGCAATAAATTTTGTGCTAAAAATAGTTTGAGTTTAATGGAGTTTTTGGCCGTTTTCAACTGCCAGGGTCATATCGCGGCGACTGGAGCACCTACCAATGGATTCCTGTTATTTCTCGAACCAGTACTACCAAAACACCCTTACTGAGCCTCCAGCTGCTTTCCCACTTAGGTGCTAAAAATAGACTGGGTTTAATGTTATGTTGGTGTTGTTACAAAATGTCGTAAATACGACTTGATTCAAGCCGTAGTTACGAGATGTTGTATCAACACCCACAATTTAATATTTTGTTTGTCCGAAATCATGTCACTGTTAGCTGGATAAAATCGCTCCCCATTGTTAAAATCTTGACAAAGCAACCTTAACGTATAATTCAATATGATGATCATATCTATGACATAAATGTATCAATTAAATGGGTTGGTTTGTTGATTTCACGCCTTTTTCAACTGATATGGTAATATCACAGCAGTTGGAGCACCTAACCATGGATTCCTGTTGTATCTCATACCAGTACTACCATAACACCCTATGCGAGCCTCCAGCTGCTTGCCAACAACTATTGATGGGTGGCCGTTTTTGTCAGAAAGGATATTTGCCGCGGCCGGGGATTGAACCCGGGACCTCTCGAGTGAGAGGTAGTTTCTATACCAACTGCGCTATTGCAAGGGATCAATTAAATGGGAGCATACGATTTAATGCAATAACAATTGGTTTTGATATGTCCATTCCAATTTTTGTGCTAATGCCTTGAAATAGGTTAGTTAAGTAAGTTTGGCAAAGGGCAAGCTAACCTGGTCATTTGGTTTACATTCATTTATTTGCTAATTAAGAAATACACTATTTCCAAAACAATCCTAGGTTTTGACCCCATCAGACACTATGGACTGCATTGCCACAAACGAAAATAATGCTTACATGAGGAGCACAAAAATGTTCTCTTCTAATGATAATCCTAGATTTATCTCATATCATTTGAAAAGTTGTATTTTGACTTGGCATTATAAAACTATTTACTAGTATAGTTAATGTTTGCTCAACATAAATGGTAGCCGCTTGGCCCTCTCTGATGAAGGTCTACACTGGTAGCAATCACAAACTCTGCCACATACTTAAACATTGATAATTAATCTATGAATGAAATGTTTGTTCCCACATTTGCCTTGCCAATTTCAAGTACTTTTTCTAACAATACTTTCTAAATGCATTTCCTTAGCTTGTGGCTACATGGAAACAGGTCAAGAAACCACCACCTTCTCAAGCCAACAGGCTGCCAGCTGTCAAATCATGGCCATTTTCTCTCCATGCCTTTAATAAATTAACTGACATATTAACCGAATTTTATCATGTAGGTATGTATATTTAGGTAGACCAACCACCAGTGGCCCTCATGATTTCACTGGCCGTACTCACTGCTGATCAACAAAATTCCTGGAAATGAAAAATTCGGCTAATTCTAATCTCAGGGAAGTGAGATACTGCCAAAAGGCAACTGTTTTACCTGCGGATAAGACTAGTCAAATTTGAAAACCATGCAATGTTGACTATTCTGTAAAATTATACTAATGGACAAAAATCTTGTCCATGTCTAAAAGTGTAAATAATTCAGTAGCCACTTGAGGTAAGTCTATCAAAATTTACATGCATCATGTGCAAAAATTTCAGTATTTTCTCAACAAACTTTGTGATATGGTGCCCCCGCTTTTTTTCGTTTTGGCACGTGCAAAGCGTGGATGTTTAAGGCTATGATGGCTGAAAATGTGAGATATACAGTTGCTTTTC